>JACXGK010006276.1:0-23691 GCA_016801125.1 Novumbra hubbsi
GTGATGTCCTGTGTCGTCTCGTGTCTTCCTGTGGTGTCCTGTGATGTCCTGTGGTGTCTTGACTCTGAGACTCTGGCTGTCTTCATGTTCATGGATCCTCAGGGTTTGGCTCACAGCACTGCAGGTCACAGCTTCAACATCAACACAATAAGACAACCATAGTGGCATCTCTCGGGTATTATGAACCTGTGCCGGCGTGCGTTGGTGCGTGCAGGCATGTGTCTGTGTATGCCGGTGTGTGTGTGAGGTTTGAGTGGGGGTATGAGGCTGTAGGATCACGTATTGTGCCGCAAAGTCCTGCAGAGGGCAGAGTTTTACTACCTAAAAATCCCATAAGAGCCATTTGAAGGATGAGGGAACCAATTTGCGCTGCAGTTTCCCTGAGACCGCATTGTGCAAGGCTGGGTATCTTCATTAAATGTGGTTGTTAGTATCCTTAGAAAAACAAGCATGTTTTATTTTTCAAACTCTGACTGTTAGTCCTAAGTGATGCCACTGTGTTTTTCTGATTCACTTACCAATTGACTCAATGACTCACTCACTGTCTCACTGACTGTCTTCATTCACTGACTCACTCATTAATTCACTCCCACATTCCCTGACTCACCCATTCATTCTAACTCTCCCATGCACACACTCCCCGTTGCACTCCTTCAGGGATTTTGAACGGGCCAACCCATCCTGGCCAACATTATAATTAGCCCTGTTCAACCACCATTGTAATTGAAACCTATTTAATGTTTTAAATATGTCATCCTTGAACAAACCTGGCAGGTACAGTAGAGGTGGGAGGTGCTGGTATGTGGTTTTGTCTGGGGGCCTTTTGTCTGAGGGCCTTTTGTCTGAGGGCCTTTTGCGCAGTGCAGTCGATTAGGCCCTGTTTGATTTGGCCCCTCCCCTTTCCTCTCCCACTCTCTTACCCCTCAACCTCCTCACCCCCACTTTCTTACCCCTAAACCTCCTCACCCCCACTCTCGTACCCCTAAACCTCCTCACCCCCACTCTCTTACCCCTCAACCTCCTCACCCCCACTTTTGTACCCCTAAACCTCCTTACCCCCACCCTCCATTAGGATCTCCTAATCCTCCTACCACCAGACCCTCGATTTTATTGCTCTCTCACTTAAAGTCACCAAATGGGTCTCTCCTCTCTCCTTTAGACTTCTCCTCTCCCCTCATGTCATCAACTCTTCTAGTTTCTTCTACTCACCTCTCCCACCCTTATTCCTCCTCATCTCCTCCATCCCTCTTCATCTCCTCCATCCCTCCTTATCTCCTACATCCCTCATCTCCTTCATCCCTCCACATCTCCTACATCCCTCCTCATCTCTTACATCCCTCCTCATCTCCTTCATCCCTCCTCATCTCCTACATCCCTCCTCATCTCCTCCATCCCTCCTCATCTCCTCCATCCCTCCTCATCTCCTCCATTCCTCTTTATCTCCTTCATCCCTCCTCATCTCCTTCATCCTTCCTTATCTCCTCCATCCTTCCCCTCCTCCCGTCCATCCCTCTTCTTTTCCTCTCCATCTCTCCTTGTTTCCCCTCCATTTATCCTCTTTCCTTCTCCATCCTTCATCACTCCTCCTCCTCCCTCCCCCCTCTTTACTCCTATCAGAGAGTAAGCCATGAACATCCTTCTCAGATTTAAACTGCCTTTAATTCAGAAGACACCCCGACGACCATATAAGGCCCTGTAAGCAAGGTGTTGTAGTGTGGAGACAGCCTGGTAGATCCAGGAGAGATAATGTATGTTAAATAAGAGCCAGTTAAAAGGATGACAGTTAAAGACCTTGAATAATGAATAACCTATTGAGGCTACAGCACTGTGGAGCCACACACATACGTACACACACAAACACCAATAACCTATTGTGCCAGTCAGGGTCTAACTCCCAAGCCACTGGAAGAGGATAGTTGAAGTCGTGAGCATGAGATGTTATCATTAACTGTTTTATGGGTTTTAATGATCCAGAATCAGGAAACACACACCTACCCACGCATGTACACACACACACACCAGGCCTTTAGCACCTGTAGAGATAATTAATATGATTCATTAATCTTTCATCTCCCTTCCATCTCAGCTGACAAGCCCCGGCGTGGCCCAAATTGCACCCCAAGCCCTCTGCAGCACACTACTCTGACCAAGGCCCTAGGGAGTATAGGGATCCACTTGGGACATTTATGCTCTGTCTCTCTGGGAAATTAGAGTTGCATTGATCAGTATCCAACTGCGTCTAAAAGCTTTCCTCCCAGCGGGGGAATACATCCTTGTTGGAGCCGGAGTTTCCTCTGTAATCCGCGATCTTGGCTCACATTCAAAACACCATCCTGCCAGCCTTTTCAGATGTGTCTCCTTCAGAGAGAATTGTGCAGTGGTCTACAGTAATCTACAGTTGTCTACAGTGGTTTACAGCGGTCTACAGTGGTCTACCGTGGTATACAGTGGTCTACAGTAGTCTACAGTGATTTACAGCGGTCGACAGTGGTCTACAGTGGTATACAGTGGTCTACCGTGGTATACAGTGGTCTAGAGTGTTCTACAGTAATATACAATGGTCTACAGTGGTCTCCATCCCTGGTATCTGCATTAACTGATTGATTCGGATGGTTCATCATTATTTGCGATGGTTCATCATTATTTGCATTATTTACTGGTTTTCATACTTTGTGAAGGTTAGTCGTGACTTTAGGCCACCTGACAGTACAGTAAATCTCTGTTTGTTTCCAGCTGTACATGAATAGCACTAGCGCACGCACACGTTTGTTTTAATATTAAGGACTACAATTATCTTATTTAACCCCTGAAACTAACCCTAATCTTAACTGTAACTGTAATACCGAAACCCTAGTCATAACCCTCCTTAACCCTAACCCTGAACCTAGCCATCAACTTTAACACTAAACCTCACCCACTTAGAGAGGTGCAAAACGTATGGACTTATTGTGATATGCTTTGGCTAATTATACTTCAGGTTATCAGACGTAGAGAAACACACACACACACACAGACACAGTTAAGAAACCAACACAACATCCTTTGTAATGAGAATGGAATGGTGGTTAAAAAGAAAAAAAATATCTTTACTTAATCACTCCCTTAGCTGCAATATTGACCGGCCTAGAGACCCAAATGAGTCCTCCTCAAAATCAATTGCTTAATTGCTCAACAGTTTGGCCTGCCGTATCAAAGCTGACAACACAGAAAACGTTGAAGGAGCAAGAATGGCCTGCAGGCTGCATCAATACCCGTGAAAATTGTTATCTGAAAGAGAGAAATCTTTCCCACAAACTGCATGCTTTGCATCTGCCTGCAACACAGCTGTCTAGCTGAGTAGCTGACAGTAAGTCAACAGGCGAGGCACAAGCCGTGAAGGGTTACTTTCCTTCGCGCGTGTTTCGTTATCCTAGCTGTGCCTTGTTCAGAAGATGACAACGGCAAGGGACGTCTTGGTCCCTGTATTCAGGTTGGACAGCTGAACTCTTCCACGCCATGACAGGCTTGCGCTGCGGTTTTCCCTGACGGTCCGTGACAGAGGTTTGCAGAGGTCACATTTTGGGCTGCTTTAGCAGTGGACCTTTTACTTTTGACAGCAAAACAGAGACGATTGCGATTCGCTCCCAGATGCTGTTGGGTTGCTGGAGGTGCAGAACATGAATTCACTTTAGGTTCACTGGTGATGAGTTAAAAGGTTAACTCTGCTTTTTCTTATATAAAACACTTTATTTCTATTAGATGGTTTTAATGTACTAGCCAGGTATATCATATATCAGGGTGGCCCAGCAGTCTGCATCTATACTCCTGAAAAATGGTTGTAAAACTGGCCCAGTGCGTTTTTCAGCTCAAACACTCTATTAAATCCGACGTAAAAAAGCCTTAAAATATCAAATGAAAAACAATGATATCGTATTTATTTGTTTACCTCTCTAATGTCATGTTGAACATTTGGTGGAAAAGAGAGTTCTTGTGGAAAGAAGAGTGTGCTGGATTTGAACACATGGCAGGGTCCTGGACCACCGGATGGATGCAGGTCCCAGACAAACATTGGGGGCAGGGTCCTGGACCACCGGACGGATGCAGGTCCCAGACAAACATTGGGGGCAGGGTCCTGGACCACTGGACGGATGCAGGTCCCAGACAAACACGCAGATGCATTCGGTATCCCAGAGTATCTGCTATTGACTTAACACCGCTATTCAGCGTTGCTGTCATGTCTTATGATCTCTGCTGTCAAATAATAGCCACGGATACCAAAGAACCCTGCTTTACTTTGCTTTGCCTAGTGAGCTGTTTGTGCATTTGTGTGTGTGTGTTTGCTGTGAGGTAAGTCAGAGGCACAGGTTTTTATATTAAACTAAAACAGAGGCAGAGCTCTTTGCGTCACAAATGGCACAGCCGTACTCTTATGGCCCTGATGAAAAGTACTGTGCCAAACAAGCTGCCATTCAGGAAAAGGCCCTGTTGGGAACTCACAATTAATTACCTTTTTGCACCTGTGTGATTTGAATTTGAAATGGGAATCAGTTGGAATCTTGTTATTCTAATCTTAACATTGTTTAATTAACAACAAGTTTTCACCAAAACCAATCAAGAAAATCAAGCTTTTCCTCGTACGTGCTCACAAGTTAAATGTTTTGTGTTTTACTGTTTTCTCCAAAACATAGTATATGAGTTACTACTTAGCAGAGGTCATTTTAAGAGCTGAATGTAGCAAACATTGACGAAAAGCATCTTGGAAACATGCTCATCCACGTGTGTAGGAAGGCTTGTTGTTGTCATGGGAACCATTACTGCGGATGACGGATGGTTTCTTTATCCGGACCCTCTCGTGTGCGCGTCGCCGTGGCGACACGTGGCGTCACAGCTACTTTTAAAGGTTAAAATTGCCGTCATTACCCCGGAGCAACTCGCGGGAGCAATTAGTGCTAAGTGCCTTGCTCAAGGGCACAGCGACCTTGCTAGGCCTACCTACGAGTGGCGTGCAGAGCCAGGCCAAGGGCGCAGGTTGAGGTCACTTTTTTCTCTGCCTCGTTTATTGGCTAGCGTGCGACCATAGTACAAGGTGTTGGTTTCCTTAATGACAGGTGTCGGTCCCACCAGCGCAATATCATCCAAGACAGTAATCCAGGATAATAGCCCAATAGGTTTTCTCATAGCACGGCTGTTTGTCATATTATTTAATGCCACCGAATTGCAGCCTAAGACCAACTGTCCTTGGTAATCTCCTTCTCGTGACCCTTGGCTGACTCGCCCTCCTTCCTCCATCCTAGATCTCCCACCATCCATCCCTCAACATCCCTCATCGTTTACTGGAATCAGAAGCAGCAGTACGTGCGTGGGTGTGTGTGGGTTTGTGTAAGTGTGTGTGCGTGTGTTTGTGTAAGTGTGTGTGCACATGTGGGTGGGTTGGCTTAAGTGTGTGTGTGTGGGTTTATGTCAGGGTGTGTGCATGTGTGGGTGTGCACAGCGATCATTACGTCAGCGTCATCCCAAGATCTCTCTGCGCTCCTCACTCCAACCTTATTTGAGCCCTCACCTTTTCCTCCTTCAGTTGAGCAGTGTGTGTGCACGTTTGTGTGTGCATGTGCGTGCGTGTGTGCACTCATTAGCCTATCGGTGACCGGAACGGTCACACGGTCAGAGCCACGGGCGACTAAAGAGCTCTACAGAATGTGCTCCAAATCAGGAGGTCCACCGCAAGTTCTAAGGATGGGGGGAAATATGCAACGCAGCCGCCTCACGGAGGAGGTAGAACCCCGTAGCACAAACCAGGAAGCAGGCCTGGATTTGGTGCAGTGCAGAATTTACATTTCCTATTGATTACATTGGTGCTCCACGTGGGAGAAACATAGCGAGTATCACGACCATCGAGGAGCCGGGTACCAGGGTTTTGGGTTTCCTCCACCTCTCCCCTCCTGGACTTGTATCTGCAAGGAGGCTGTAAGGATCTCCCTGTGCACCTCCCCAAACTGCATTTTTCCCCCCCACCCGGCGGGTTACTTCAGACCTGACAGGACACAGGTTTTCAGATTTGAGCCCCATAAAAAAAATTGGTGCAGTCCCAGCTCTGGCTCGTTGATTGAAAGGCTATCTTTAACGTGAACTTTCTCATTTTGTGTCCATCTTTTCCTAAACCTGCCATCTCTTTTAGCTTGTCCCGAGAAAGGTCTTGTAGAAAATGACATTTTGGGAGAAATGATACACATTTTGCTGACTCCACAGTGAGCTGCCCAGTGAAGTGGTTTTATTGTGTCCTGTTCAGGTGGGAAATTAAGGCTCATACAGGAAGATGTGTTGCTACTCACACACAGACACACCTAATTCCAAGTAACATACAGCACCGATTGCAATGCTTAGGTCCCCTGGTCCAGTTCTTCTCTATTCAACACTGAAGCACTGCGGAAAGAGTACAACCAACTTGGCATGTTAATATATAAATGCATGATTATAAACGTAAAGCACTTTGTGTTTTGTTTTACGAGGGTGTATAATTTAAAAAGTCCACGTTTCACACTTTATTGCCATTATCTTAACCCTGATACATTCAGAATTAGCACGCATCGAGTCACAGGGTGAAGTGTCATCCAGGGCCGTTAGAGAGGGTTTGATTTCGCGTGGGACACATAATTCCGCACCCTGACGTCCCCTCACTCATGCGACCTTGGCCTCGTGAGTTCCGCGCTGATACAAACACACAACGGGAGATAATAAACACAAATCACAAAAGCTGCGACGTGTTATGTCTGAAATGCACAGTGCACCCTGTACTTCTTCTGTGAGACACGCGAATGAAGATTAGCCCACCGGTGCCAAGTTATGGGTTTTAATTATGGAGGCGTAACCTCTCCGCTAAATCACGTAGAGACTACGATTGCAGCCGAAATGGCGCCCTATTCCCGACATGGCCCACTACTTCGGACCACGCTCGTAGTTCGCAACGCAGTGAACCATTTGCGATAATGGAAACACTGGTGGAGCGCAGAGAGTAGAGTATTAAATCGTAACGACTCTCCTGAATTTACTGCCGTGAATAAATTAAAAAGAGAACTCAGAATGCACTAACAACCAACGCCTTCCTTTATACAACATTATTATTCTCGCCAGTAAATATTTTATTCTTGGTAAGGTTGTTTATAGCACCACACATGACACGTTTATCCATTCATTTTCCAAGCAGAATACTCGATGAGGCAAATGTGCTAATGTGTGAAAGTAGTGCACAAAGTTTAATTCGATTAGGCCTTATTTGAGAATATTCAACACCGCATTCGTTTTTTCTGCCTAGAGGTCTAGCTACATAATGAATGCACGGGCCAAACAAACAGAATTACCAATAACTGGTAAAATATTTGATTTTTTGAATAGCGAGGTAAACGAGTAAATAAAAAATGTAATAGAAAGAATGACGACATTTCAGAAAATATTACAGAAACCTTATATTTGACACCTGGTATCCTTGCCAAACTCCCACGGATGTCAAACATGGGAGTTTCATTTTAACTCATCTTGTCCAGGTCTGAGTTTCAGGCAATTTAAAAAAATTAGAGGACGTTGTTCATCTATACTTGGTGCTTGAGGACAGTGGGTAATTACATTTAATGGACTTTCTATGGCCTTATTGTTAAGATATTGTTGGTAAATTATTTTTGGGTATTGTTTATGTGCATTCATCTGAAGCACAAACTCCGGTTGGTCCTGACGGAACTTAATATATACGTGATTAATAGGAATGTGATTTAAATGCAGCAACTCCCGTGAGCTTCTGGAAAGGCGACGTCCTGATACGTGTCCTTCAAAGCACATGAGATGCCATTCTGGTTCTTATAAAACTTTGCTCATCCGGTTTGAAACCAAAATCCTCACACGCCGGAGGAAAACACTCTTCAGACCTCTACATCAACAGTAACCATTCCGAGTAGCTAGAGCGCAACGAGGCAAAGCACCGACAATCGATTACTAACCCGACAAACCTAGACTGCGCTGGCCTATTGCACCACCCTTAGTCCCCCTATGCTAATCCATGAACTAGATTCAAACCGGATGTTTTTAATTGGGGTAGCTTGGTTGCTGCATAGAGGTGCTGACAATAAATTGTATACGGGCATAATAACCGTTCTGAAGGGTGCTAATCAGCTGCTTTGACGTGATCTCGCCCCTGCCTGTAGATCCACATGGATTGGATGTTTGTCCGGGCTCATTACCGATTTGTTCATTTAAAGGCGTGGCCTAATCATCATCATTTGCCCTGCAAATCCTCTCTAATCAAACTGAGTAAGAGCCCAGCGTTCCCTGTTCGATTGCAGACTAAACACTTACTTGTCCGCAGAACAGAGCCCGTCTCCCTTCCTACACTACCGCACTGTGTCAATTTGCAGTGTTCGGTACCGTAATAAACATCCTTTTGTCCTGCCTATTCTGTTGCCGCATGCTACTGGGCTTGATTGATGGAAAATCCATGCAATCATAGGGATCGGTGGTACTGCATGCAGAGAAGCACATTGACAAGTGACAGGTTTAAATCAAGAAGACACGAGCCAAGAGTTACCTCTGTCTTGGAATCAATAAACAGTATCAAAGTATTTTTTTAAAATTACAAAGCAATAAAAAAAAATATTTGACACACCTGTGTGGGGGGTTGCGTCTCTACTGTAAATGAAGAAAAAAGCATTTATGACAAATAAGAACATAAATCATACTTTCTTGTTTCACGTGACCTACGTGCAGAACCCGTCAATTCTTACCACACTGCTGCTCGCTTCATCAAGTAATAGGCCAGCACCAGAGGAGAGCACACACGGATAATGACTA
This sequence comes from Novumbra hubbsi, assembly GCA_016801125.1. Taxonomy (NCBI): domain Eukaryota; kingdom Metazoa; phylum Chordata; class Actinopteri; order Esociformes; family Umbridae; genus Novumbra; species Novumbra hubbsi. The sequence continues at coordinate 8,812 of JACXGK010006276.1, forward strand.
CAATGTTGAGCTTGTAAATGCCTCAAACACTAAGAGGTATTGCTAGATCATAAACACTACAAAGAGTCGCTAGATCATAGTGTCTGACCGTCCCTCACATGGACAGTGCTGAGACAATTGAAAGTAATTTACTGGACTACCAGGCGTATCCATTATGCTTGACCAGAATATGAACCCTGGTCACAATGTTGAGGAAGCCCTGGAATACATTGCCTCTCTATATGTGTATTACATGTACACAGCATATGCTTTTCTTTTCTTGTGACCCTCTCCCTTAATTACGCTACAGTTGGATTCAATTGAATGAGCATCATTTGGTGGTTCAAGCACACCAATTTGTTTTAGCTGTAGGCTATGATGTCACAAAAACACAAACACACGGAGTATGTCAGTTCTTTGAATGCATGTCACATTGAAGGGTAGTCCATTGGTTGAACTGAAAATCTTGGTATCAATGAAAATGTAATGCTCGATAATTACGTCCCCGAACTTGTCACAAAACGCGTTCACAGTGGAATGGCGCGTGATGCTGCTGTCTTGCTTTTCAATTAGCTCTAATATACCGCTCTACCCCCCTCCCCTCCCCCGGAGAAAAGCGTTGGTCTATCCCTGGCAGACCTGTCACTGTCGCCGCGCTGTTGTGAAGAAAATCGAATCGTACTGGTAGAGGGGGAAAAGGCATCCAGTGCCTGCCATTGCAGTGCGGCTGCTTTGGAGCCACGCGGGACGATTTATCAATTCCTTTGCTAAAAGGATTTCACCCATACATTTTAAGGACCGGTACACCGAAAAGGTGAATGCGTTTATAAATACATATGTTTAATACGTTCTAGAGGCAGAGGTGTCCGTGTGTGTAGTGCGGGTGCAGTCTGTTATTAGCGAGAGCATACGCTACCACCCGTTTAGCCAGCTAGCTGTCTTGCTAAGATAGCTAGCTGGCTAGGTCAAACTTTTCATACATTTGTTGTCATGTTGTTTAGCCAACGGTTGGGGCGATGAAGGCGGTTTGCAATGCGTATCAACGTTGGTGCTATGAGACAGGTTTTTGATGTTGCGATATTTATCTAGTAGTTTGCTTTAACGGGAGTAACAAAATGTCGGCCACGATTTCTTCGAACCGAAGCCGACGGTAGCTCCGCTAATCACTTCTACCGTAGCTGCCTGGAAACATATGATTAAACCGAGGACGTCTATGGAACAACACCGTGTTTAAATTATGCCTGTGTAGTTGCTGTACGTACGTTTAAGACCTATACGTGTTTATGTGGATGGTATTACTAGAGTCAAACACCTGTCTCGCTCAACTTCAGTCTGACGTCGGCATTGTTGCTCAAGTCAGCTGGGCAGGAACTGTACCGTTAACTCTAGGTAATTGCGGTTGCTAGCTAATGTCGAACGCTACTAGCTTCATAGCTAGCGTAGCCAGTTGGTTGTCTGTGACCGACCGCATATTTCATGCAGCAATGAGTGAAAACACGAACTATATCAGATAACCCATATATGTGTGAATTGCGTACAGATGCTACTGAGTTAGTAAGTTAAGTTACGTTATAGATAGGTTAATAGGTGAAATGTCGCTTCGTCGTCAAGAGCAGGGTAGGCAACATAACGCATCAATTCTACTTTATACCTGCCAGACCATAAATACGGATTTCAGCATGGATGTTATCCATCGCGGTCCGCGCAGTTCAAATAATTATAACAACAATGTCCCGACGTGACCACGTAGACTAACGTGCTGTCTAGTATGAAGCTGCGCGTCAGCCTATAAGCAGCCTCTTTATCTTCTCACACGTAACTTGGACACATTTTCGCAGGTCTGAGGTAGGAAGTTTTTTTTTTTTATGGTTTTGCATTACCGTCACGTAGCATGTGACCCGAGAGTCAGGGATTGTTTTGCTCTTCATGACTTAACTTGACGGCAGTTCCTACCTATATGGATGCCTTTAAGTTAACCGTTGTCTGGTACTAGCTAGGCTACCTTTGCTAGCTAGCTATATACGTTTAAGGCCGTTTCTAGACTTCCAAATGCGTTCAAGCGGGTCTGCCAAAGTTCTCGCCTAGATTTCCGAGCCCTGCTCTAGTTAGCTTGCCGTTTTTTCGCGAAGCTCCATTATTATTAGCCCACTTAGAAACAATTAACAAGGTCAAAGGTCCTCCGGCATTCCACAGCAACGGTCGTTTCTCGCAAACTCTGTGGCAGATAGTGTGTAGATGCCGAGTCGGGCAAGCTCAGGCCCCCATGTTCGGTGACAAGATAGGCACTTCCTGTTATAACGGGCCAGCTGTTTAGGCCTGCAGCAGTGTGCCCTGGATGCCACAGGCACCAGGTGAACCCATCTCTTCCAGTGTGGGACCAATGGGCAGAGCTGCTGCCCAAACTCTAGCCCAACAACGTTGGAAGCAATGGTGAGCCTCGCGGTTCTCCGGAGGTTCACCCTCCCGGTCCATCTCAGACCCTGCACCAGGGAGCTACATGGCAGCATCAGAGATTGCTGGACCAGCAGTGTACCTAGGGCCAACAGGGGCCAACAGAGGCCTAGCCAGTACCGGCGCCCCCACAGGCTATGAAGAAGACCCATGCTGAATTCTGGGGGCAGCCGTCTGATAATTGTCCCAGTAGCATCTGACCTTCTGGGCAACAGACAGCTGGGTTCTCTACAACCCTGTCAACGGGGTACAGGTTGCAGTTTCGACGCCGGCTCCAACCATCATCAGGTTGCTGTTCCGATGCCGGCTGGCCTGTTTTAAGGCTGGAGCAATAGTGAGAGTCAACTCACTCAGACGGCACTATGGGTTCAATTTAGCATATTTTCTGGTGCCATAAAGGACAGAGGCTTCTGTCCAGTTCTGGATTTAAAACAGCAGAGTTTGGTTTTGAAAGTTCTTCACTTTCACATGCCGGTCCATGTCGAGGCATATCTATAACAGCAGGGAAATAGTTTACATGTCTCTATTTACTGGACTCTTATTTTCAGTGTGTTCTGAACACCACTAGTACCTTTGTTTTGCCTACAACGGCCAGGCTTAACAGTTTACCATTTTGCCTTTTGTTAGCACTCAGATTTTTCACAAGATGTGTAATTTGTTGCTATGTCTTGTGTACACGCAACTAATCGATAATGTCATTCAATGCCAACAACTTTTATTATCAGTGTTATCTATTTTTATCGATCAATGGTTACATCCCTCGCTGTATCATTACTGGCATGTGAGTCTCATTAAAGTTTGAAAACAGTGGTGCTCAAGGTTTAGTTTGTTGCTTGTCTTATTAATTTTGCTTCAGTAAGCCAAGCTGGGATGTTGCTTGTTTTTGGAGAGTACAAAGGGAGGAACGGAGTACGGTCAGGTTTGTAGGTCAAACTCCTACAAAACTTGAGTAACAGTGATGTCTTATGTCTCAGCTTTCAATGAAGCAAAAATGTCCTGTCACATGGTGAAGAAATTAATGATCGTAATAGTCTGGGAAACAACCTTGAGTCTTACAGTAGCTGACATCTGCCCAGTCATGTGGCCTGTAAGTGTCACACGTGACCTTGATATGGATCCAACTAGAGTGATGGGAGGGCTGTTATGGTATGCAGGTACTATGTAGGGTCCATATCAGATGACTTGATTTGTACATTAAAATGCACTCTGATATCATGGGTCAACATAACATCCCACAGCAAGCTAATCTGCAGTATATTAGTAAAAATAATGGTTTTGTAACTAACAGTCGGTGTGTAAATCTGCAAATGGGGGCGGGAGCACCATAGTCTTTCTTTAGTTGTCCAGTTTCTATAAGCGGCATACATGTACCCTATTAGTCTAGTGGTTTATTTTCAGGTATCCTGTACATTTTCAACAAAAAATATACCTCTCACAACATGTCTTAGAGGCAAAATCCCTACAGTCCAGATGAGAACACTCCTTTCACTTTCTCAGTAGATATTGAGACACTGAGATTGAAATAGAACTGATTTCCCCAGCTTGTCATGTAGCCACCATCGAAAAGGTTGTTGTCCTGGTGTATTCTAGGACAGTTTGCTTCAGACAAGTTTACATTTGTGTAGATTTGCTGCAAAGGATGCAGGGAATAGCCTCCCAAACTTCGCTGGTCGTCGCTTAGACTTCCCTTTTGGGGATGTCCCAGAGGGAATTTTCCCTCACTCAATCTCACCGTCTCTCTCACACACAACACATTCTGTCATTATTTTACTTTTACACAATAAACCTCTCCAAAACCAACTCTCTCTGGCCCAGTCCCAAATTAAGCCCATGCACATGCGGTGATCTGAGAGGATGTGATTGATTGGGGTTAAATATCCACCCATCTTATCACAGGGCCAAATAGAGCCACATTAAGAGCATCTTATGTTTTACTGGTGTTCAATATTGACTAACAAAGTGTTAACTTAGGCAAGGGTCTTAGGTTAGGGACTTATGGTGTTATCTGGCAGATACATACATCAGGCAGATCTCACACACTGCCGACAGTTTTGTCAGTTCAGTCCAAAACAGGTTAACAATAACATATTTTTATAAAGCTTGTTTACACCAGCCTAAAGCCCTAAAGAGCAAGCATCGGTTGAAGATCTGACACCGACTTTAGCCAGATACGCCACGTGTTGTCAATGTTTACGTCATTTAGCAGATGCTCTTATCCAGAGCGACTTGCAGTTGTAATTAGTATACATTTTCTAACACTTAATAGCCTGTTCCAAAACCAGCCAGTGGCTATCACTTCAAAAAATACATTTAAATATGCATACACTGCTCAAATAAATGAAGGGAACACATAATCATCACAGTATAACACCAAGTCAAATAAACTTCAGGAATCTGTCCAGTTAGGACGTACAATCGATTGTTAATCAATATCTCCTGTTTTGATGCAATTGGAAGTGACAACAGGTGCACTGGAAAGGCAACAGCAAGACAACCCCTAAGAAAGGGAAGGGTTTTGCAGGTTGTTGTCACAGACAATTGCTTTGTTCTAATCTTTCCAGATTGATTGTTCTCTAGTGGTGCTTGTGTCCTTGTCACTAATGTTGCGGCCGTACCTGCAACCCATTGAGGTTGCACAGGTAGTCCTGCTCCTCCAGGATTGCACATCCATACGTGCCGTTGTAAGGTCTGCTGGGTTTCCTAGTAGTTTCAGGAGCATGGAGGAGATACTAGGAGATGGACAAGAGCTGGGCAAGGCTCTAGAAGGGCATTAACCCAGCCGCAGCACCAGTATCTGCCCCTATGTGCGAGGAAGAACATGAGGAACACTGCCAGAGCACTACAAAATTACCTCCAGTGGGTTACTGGTGTGCATGTTTATGACCAAAATATACTTCATGAGGCAAACACGAGAGCCTGACATCCTTGAGTGGGACTTGTGTGGGTCTCTATTGGCATTCACCAGAATTGCCGTTGGTACCCTGTTTTTCTGAGAGTAGGTTCACACTGAGTATGTGACAGACTTGAAAGAGTCTGGAGATGCTGTGGTGAATGTTATGCTTCTTGCAACATCACCCCGCATGACCAGTTCGGCGGTGGGCCAGGGTTTGTCTGGGGTGGCGTATCATTGGAGGGTCACACAGACCTCTATGTGCTGGGTTCCTCCTGGTCCAGTGGCCACGGGGTTCCTCCTGGTGCAGTGGCCACGAGGTTCCTCCTGGTCCAGTGGCCACGGGGTTCCTCCTGGTCCAGTGGCCACGGGGTTCCTCCTGGTCCAGTGGCCACGGGGTTCCTCCTGGTGCAGGACAATGTCCAGCCTGTGGCCAGAGTGTGTAGGCAGTTCTTGAATGACAAAGGCATCGATCCCTTTGACTGGCCCTCAAGTTCCTCAGACCTGAATCCAATTGAGAACCTCTTTTACAGTATATAATGTGCCAAGTGGCGGTATGAGTTATCGTGTTAAAATGCACGCAAGTTGGAACAGCCTGTGATTTCAATTGTTTACTTCAATTTTTGGTGTGATTTTGAATCCAAGCCCTCAATAGGTTTTGGTTTACGTTGACCACAGTTACGTAATTTTGTTCTTAACAAATTACAAAATGTAAAGTGTTTGATCTTTTAAATATGTGTGATTTAAGTGTTCCCTTAATTCTTTTGAGCAGTGTATTCCACATGTGTTTAAGGTTCTTCATCTTTACTTTTTTACCCAGTATTGGAAGCCTTCCAGGTTTGTTCAGTCATCCAGGTAAACAACCAGTACGTTAGCTAGTGAAACAGCTAGCCTGCCCTAGGGTTTATGAGCCTTGGCTTGAACTTCCTGGAACCTTCTCTAGTATTTCCTGCCTGATGACACACACTAGCCTCCTCTTTCTGCTGTATTTGGGTAGGAGATAATATCTGTTATCTTCTCTCTGGCTACGGGTTTATATCTGCATACTGAAGTTCTCTGGTTTCTTTGTATATACGTACACACTTACTCTGCTAAGTGAGGTGAAAGGCAGTCGGCCAGTTATATTTGTTTTACTGGAGGCTGTTGTGCTTCATCAGCGGTGGTGGTGGGCCGTAGCGCATGTAGCGAAGACAGACGGATCTGCCGTAGTAGCAGCTCTTGTTGCCGTGCCTGCAGCTCACCCTTCAGTAAATCACCAGTCATCATAAATCTACCGTCCTGGATTTCTGAGGCAACCGCGAGGCGTAAGGGAAGAGATTTACCGGAGGCCAGGAGAGGGGCGGCCTTGTTCGGCCCACCCCTACGGTATGGTCCAGGATCTGCGCGTGTGGAGACGGGCTTCATCAGCCTGCTGTCTCCACCCTTCCCAGATGACCCCCCATTGTCTTCTAATCAGCGACGGGGAGAAAGCGGAGACCGGGGAGGGGACGGAGGCACAGACAGGCACGGCCCTTATCAGTCCATTCCCACTGTCAGTGTGCTGGCTCCGATAACTCCCACCAGGCTGACGGAGTTGTGTAGATACCGCCGGTAATTTCCTGGCACAGGTGGCCCCGGAGCAGACAGACTGCCCCGCTCTGACAGCGCCCTGGTTATCATCGCAGCGCTTTGCCGACCCTCCTCCGTTGTCTCCACTGGCTGCCACCGTAGACAAGATTGGGACCGCTAATGGCCAGGAAACGAATGGCCCTCCAGTTGACGCCATAACCACTGGATACTGGAAATTGCGTAGTCTGGCAACCTGGTTGCTAATGACTCTGAACCCGATGGCCGGTCACAGCCGGTTCTTGTGTGTCTGTGTGAGTAGATGGAAGACAGGGACTGTTAGTTGTGAAATAAACCTTTCACCGTCACACAAAGCTCCTGCGGTCAGTGTCTATGCCTTTGCATGTCATTAGCCGGGTTGTGTGACCGCAGAGTTTAGACCTGCATCATGGGTCGCTCTGCTCTGAGCTAACAACCCTCTCTCCGTGTTTCGTAGTCACTGCTGTAAAGGAGGGCTTCTCGGTCGACTTACCTGTCCAAAGTAGGGTGACAAAAAAAGAAACGCTTATCACAAACACACCTATCCCTGTATCCACTCGTGGGTCGTCCTCCATACTAACGACACGCAGCCTCACTGAGTGGAAGGTTTGTCCTGTGAAATATACTGCGGGCTCAGCCAGCCGTAGGTGTGGTACAATAGACGGACCGGACATACTAAATGATAACCTATACCCTAGTTAGTTCACTCCCTTTGACCGGGAAACTCAGGTGGACCACATGGACATAGGGTACAGAATGCTTTCTTTCTCCCCAACTAGGAATCTGAGAACCAATCGTTACTTATGGACTTCTTTATAATACAGCGGTGTCAGCAACCTTGGGCTATAAATAAACCTTGATGGAGAATAAATGACGAACTGAACCTGAGCATGCCTTTTACCTTTTAACCACCTTTTTCTTTTTCCATTGGCTGTTTAAAAGATGAATTCATTCTCCATACAGTCCTATGTAGCCCACCTCATCCATCGTAATAAAGCACTTTAATTTTCTGTATAATCTACATCAGTATGTTCGATGTGACCTTGTCGCTCTATGAAGTGGATCGATTGTAGGTCGACGGTGACACATGATCTCAGGATGAAGATCAGGCCTGTTAGGCTACAAAATACCAGTAATTCAACCATGTCACCCGAATGCTGTGTCGCGGCCTGTTGTTGATGGAATGGTGGCGGTTATTTCTTTATTTCTCAGTGACGGGCGTTGACGTGAGCCAGCTCGACCCAAGGCTTGGTGGGGAATGTCTCACCATTCTGTGGCTCAGCTCTGGTGAACTCGGTTCGGTCTCGTTGACAGATCCGCCGTGAAGCTGAATAATTAATCTCCTCAGACTAGGGCTGCAACTAACTAACTGTTTTGGTAATCGATTAATCTGTCCATTTCTACTTAGATTAATTGGATAGAAAAAATACAATCATTTCCAGAATTGAATGCAAGGGTATTTATTTAAAATTAGTTTTCAGTGTTTTTCTATGGAGGACCAAAATGGTTAAATGTATTAAATGTAGTATTTAACATATATTTAAAATAATGGTATAATGTTTTTTTATAATATCTTGTTTTTCCTTATTCTTATTCTTTTTATAATAAGATATTTTTTTATAATATTATGGCCTTTCATTAAGGCAAGCAAGTGGTTGGCTAATCCAGCGACACCTAGCTTTAGAAGTTGCTTGTGGAAATTTAAACAAGATATTGCTTAGAATTGTTAATTGTGCTTGGTTGATCTGCTAGCGAGCAAAACCTAGCAACACCTGTTCAAATCAGTTTTGAGAAAATTTTTAAACATTTTTAAATATCTTCATTTTATCTTTGGGCTAAAAAGATGAAAACAACTACACTGGTAGTGACAGCCTATATGTCTGTATGTTTTAGACTTTCTATTGCCAAATATTTAAGGTATGTACATAAGGGCGTCAGAACTTATATACAAACTTGATGACTTGGTATAACTCGGTACGGACAATTATGTCAAAATCCTGTTTAAACGCCCACCAACGAGCCACTGTTCCTGAAGCTAGTGCCACTGGATTTGCCTGTCAGCGGCTAAACGCCACCCACCTGCATTGATTGATTGACAGCCTTTGTGATCATGAAATACGCATTCAATGTTAAAATATGTAATTCAATATTGAAATATAACTAAGGATGAAATGGGTCACCATATTATGAAAAAAAGATTGGGAAATACTATGTATTAATTTGCAATGTCATGACACCATTTTAAAAAGGGGCATTATTTGAAAAATCCTACGAATCTGCAACTTACAATAGTATATTTATTTGATTAATTATTTATATTTAGTTACCTCCATTTTTTGTAATTTTAGGCAGTTGTTTTTAAACAAAAACGGAAGGGTTATCATAATACATTTTCAGGACTGTCGGCAAAGCATTCCAGGGTACTACATGGTTGACTTTTGGTTGATATTGTAAATGTTAATGAAAATTGTAATAAATTGATATAGTTCAACTTTTCTATTGTGAAGAAATTTTTAACTAATATATTTTTACCCCAGTGTGTTAATTCATCAGTAACGTGGTGAATGCTTAGCTATCCGAAGCTGCTCAACAATACACAAACTCAATGCGCTCAAGTAGTCACTGGTTTGGTGGTGGAAAAACATGACTTTAACGTTTACTCAGCCATGCATTCAAGGTGAACTTTTTCGTAATAAACAAAACTCCAAGAATACAAACAAAAATTAATGACTAATTTGTACTATATTAATCTACTGTGCTGAGCACTATTCTTCATCAGTCAGGAAACCCAACATGTTTTTTCTTTAAATCCTCACGCATTACAGCCATTTTGCCATTCCATCCTTCAGCCTCCGCCACCTCATCTCCATCCTTCAGCCTCCGCCATCTCATCTCCATCCTTTAGCCTCTGCCACCTCTTCTCCATCTTTTAGCCTCCGCCACCTCTTCTCCATCCTTTAGCCTCCGCCACCTCTTCTCCATCTTTTAGCCTCTGCCACCTTATCTCCATCCTTTAGCCTCCGCCACCTCATCTCCATCCTTTAGCCTCCGCCACCTCATCTCCAACCTTTAGCCTCCACCACCTCATCTCCAACCTTTAGCCTCCGCCACCTCATCTCCAACCTTTAGCCTCCGCCACCTCATTTCCAACCTTTAGCCTCCGAAACCTCATCTCCATCCTTTAGCCTCTGCCACCTCAGTGACATTCATTTTCTAACAATTTTTATTTGTGTAATTGATTATTGTTAAGGAGTTGTTGCTGCCCTACCTCGGACAATGGACACATTGCATCTGTCTGTCCGATCTGATGATGAGGGGACCTTGTCGGAGCTCTTCGTGTTCAGACAAGCTTGAATTCTTCAGGGACGTTAGTCTATTCTGACGCCATAGCAATGCATGATTTTGATATTTGTTCATTCAAACAATGTTCATACATGTCAACTGATTGAATACATCAGTGACCAAAGCTTTCTGTTATGAGGTCTGGAGGTGTTTCATGAGCTGATGAGCTGGTAAAGCTATTAGGTTCATCTGTGTTCGAGAGGATTTCGCCGTGGCTTCTTCCCTGGTTAGCTGTTGCTTTCGGCCGGTACCCTGCCAACCTAATTTCGCTGAGCCGTGACCAACCATGTGTTGTATCGAGTTCTTCGGGCGCGTTGGTCGCATATTACGTTGCTCCGTATGTCTCGGCGTGTAACGTCGCTCTGCATGTCTTGGCGTGTAACGTTGCTCTGTATGTCTTGGCGTGTAACGTCGCTCCGTATGTCTCGGCGTGTAACATCGCTCCGTATGTCTCGGCGTGTAACGTCGCTCAGTATGTCTCGGCGTGTAACGTCGCTCCGTATGTCTCGGCGTGTAACGTCTCTCCGTATGTCTCGACGGGCAACGTCACTCTGCTGGTCCTTGGGAGGGCGTTTTACAGCCCTGTGATTTCATGATCGGTCCCGCTCGCAGAGAGGAGCGGCTGGTAGGAAAGGTGGCGTGGGTTGTTTGTTCTCTCCAGTCCCACCTCCGGGGCGGCGAGGGTTAACTCCAATACAGCAGTTCTCACTGCGGTGCCCTGGCCGCTGTGCTGTTCTGTTCGCCGGTACTTACAGAGCGAGCGAGTGAGCAGGAGTGGAGTCCTAGGCTGTAGCGGAACTGCAGGACCCACATAGAGAGATCCCTGCCAAGCCTGGGGGGAGTCGCTCCCATCCCAGGACTGTTTACAGGACTCTGGGGGGTTGAAAAAGAAAATGGAGAGGGGGGGGTGCATTATATAGGGAGAGCAAGCAAAGAAGAAAAAGACAAAGAAGCTAAGAGAAAAAGAGGGTGAGAGCGCAAATGTGAACAAGCAATAAAGAGGCAGAGTGTGAGGGAGAGGAAATTGAGGGGTGGATGGAGATATGGAAAGAGACGTATGTATCCGCTTGGTGTCCTAGGAAACCTCTGAAGCAGCAGGTGCGTGGTGACTGACGGTCTCTTGTCTTCCAACATAATGCCTCACCTGTGCTGCTACTATAGAATCTATACCTAGACCCGAGAGAGGAAGGGAGGGGCCTGTGTGTTGAGCCTCCTCTCTGCTCCTATTGGCTGCAAGGTGTAATGCGCCGTAGCACCCAGGCAACCACTGCCGATGTGCGTCCGCAGGAATCTCCTGCTGCTGGAGCTGTTGGATAGGAGCAGCTGGAGCTGGACTAGGAGAAGGAAGTGTTTGGCTTTGGTCCGTGAGTTTCTGTGTTTGTCTGACTCCCTGCTGACCTGGATGAACTAGTGAGCCGTAAGTACAATATTCTGGTCATTCCTTTCGGCAAGGCAGGATTTAGCCTAGCTTCTCCTCGGCTTTGTGGCTAGGTGCTGTTGCTTTCAGCCTACCCGGACAAGTGGTATCGCTCTGCACTGCTTCTTTAAGACAAGTGATTTAGGATAGACGTCGTCATTGTCCCAAAGAAAGAACCCAAAGCTGTGCTGTAACGTTTTACAGGCCACTCCCGTTCCGGCCTCATCTCTGTGTCGGTTAGGCGTGGTGTTTTGGGTAATGGGGTGTCGTTAAGTTTTATTCCAGTGTTAATAATGGGTTGTAACTCACGCGTGACCTTCTGCTTTTAGCCGTGTGCTGCTGCATTAGCCTTAACGGCTCGGCAGTGTAGACAGTTGTAGAAGGGGTCCAGCTTTGTGCCCCGTGTTCACAATGTCACCTAACTCACTGGGGACCCCCCCCATACAGCCAAACTACTTTGGGGGCGCAGAATCTGTGTCTCTCTCCATCTCTTGCTCTCTCATATCAGCGTTTGAATAGTGAGTCTGAGTCGGAGGCGGGGGGTTCACTGGTTGTCAGCAGTTTGTTCCCCTCAGCGCATCGGTTTCAATTTCTGAAGTGATCCATCATGTGGTTGGGCTGGTTTTCTGCCTCTGTGCCGGCATGGGCCCACGGTGGAGGGACCGGGATGTGCCGGCACGGGCCCACGGTGGAGGGACCGGGGATCTGATTCTTCCATCCACACAAGTGTGTGTGTCTGTTGGACTATCAGTCTCCCTTTGTTTGGCCGCTGTACAACACGATGTTCTCTAATATTATCCAGCCGCTTAGTGCTCTGTTCTTTGTCGTTGTGTTGGCAGTGACCTTTGAGTTCTTAAGTTATGGGGCGAACTTCCGGTACTTTAAGAACACGTACCGCCTCTGTTTTAAAAAGCTTACCTTCACGGGAGGGGACAGACATCCCGTCAGTCTTTGTGAAGTCGGACAAAATGTGGGAACCTGGCAATCCTGCCGAATCGAGACCAATGACTCTGTTAAACAGGGACAATCATATCTACCCGTTGCGTCAGTGATCGAGGGGATTTGCTAAATACTACAGAATGTGACTCTGTTCACTTTTAGATTAGAATGCAGCCTCAGTGAATTTTCACAGAGCAAATGTGAGCAACAAGTAAGTCTGTGGTGCATAATTATGTCTGAAACACCAGTCTGTGTAGGACACCTGAAAAATACCATAAATAGTGTTTTAAGATTATACCATAAAACCATTGTTTAAGATTATATGCTGCTATTTTAACTAAGCGTTAGTAACTTGTGACCATGTACCTGACTGACTTCAGCTCTAAGGTCTTAGTACTATCCAAGCAAACTAGAACCATGCTGTTCCCCCAGTGTCCCTCTTGTTTCCTGTAGAACCATACTGTTCCCACAGTGTTCTCTTATTCCCCGTAGTACCATACTGTTCCTTTGTTCCTATTATACATTGTAGAACCATACTGTTCCTACTTTGTTCCACTTGTCCACGGTACAACTGTACTATTCCCCCTTTTATTCCTCCTGTTACCCACAGTAGAACCATACTGTTTCCCCTTTTTTCCCTCTTCTTACCCACGGTAGAACCATACTGTTCCCTCTTTATTCCTCCTCTTACCCGCAGTAGAACAATACTGTTCCCCCTTTATTCCTCCTCTTACCCACGGTAGAACCATACTGTTCCTCCTTTATTCCTCCTGTTACCCACGGTAGAACCATACTGTTCCCCCATTGTCCCTCCTTATCCACTGTTCTGCTGCATCCAACAGCAGAGCTAATAAGAGCTATATATAGCCCTCCCTCTCTCCCATGGTGGGCAGAATGGAATTAGATCTGCCTCATAACTCAGACCACAGCATACTGTAAAACACTGACACCTCAGACCACAGCATACTGTAAAACACTGACACCTCAGACCACAGCATACTGTAAAACACTGACACCTCAGACCACAGCATACTGTAAAACACTGACACCTCAGACCACAGCATACTGTAAAACACTTAGACACCTCAGACCACAGCATACTCTAAAACACTGACACCTCAGACCACAGCATTCTGTAAAACACTTAGACACCTCAGACCACAGCATTCTGTAAAACACTTAGACACCTCAGACCACAGCATACTGTAAAACACTTAGACACCTCAGACCACAGCATACTGTAAAACACTTGGACACAGATACCCCAGACCACAGCATACTGTAAAACACTCATACACAGACACCTCAGTTCCAGCATACTGTAAAACACTTGGACACAGATACCCCAGACCACAGCATACTGTAAAACACTCATACACAGACACCTCAGTTCCAGCATACTGTAAAACACTGAAACACAGACACATAAATTCCAGCATACTGTAAAACACTCAGACACAGACACACATATACCTCGGTTCCAGCATACTGTAAAACACTGAAACACAGACACACAAATACCTCCCTTCCAGCATACTGTAAAACACACAGACACCTCACTTCCAGCATACTGTAAAACACACAGACACCTCAGTTCCAGCATACTGTAAAACACTCAGGCAAACAAACACACATCAGACCGCAGCATACTATAGAACATACTTGTTGGCTCTTCATTCTAGATAGATAACTCTGATTTTTCTTTTTAAAGAAGGATCTTCATGATTAATACTGAACCTTAAACCCAGATTTTAAGGATCCCATCCTCAGGCTGGTAAAGTAAATATGCTGGAATGTTTTTCCCCAAGGCAGTCTGCCTCTTCCAGGACACATACATATGTATACATTGTGTAGGCTGTACATCGTGAATATCCTGGCAAGTTTTCCCCAAGGCAGTTTGCCTTTTCCAGGACACATACATATGTATATAATGTGTAGGCTGTACGTAGCCTGCTGTGGTTTAAAATAGACCCCAAACCAATGTCCTATGTCTCTTTATTTCAACGTTTACATCTGGATCTTGGAGCGTGGCGGTACCGGCTGACATTGGGACTCTGTCGTGTCAGTTCAGGTTCTTTCCCCACTCGGGCCCGTGTTTCTAAAGATATGGTGGTATTCTGTATCACCTGTACAGGGCCTGGCTGGTTGCATAGGCTACATGCAACATCGAGGAAGGAAAGACTAGTGGATCGGAAACCACTTTTTGGTGGATTCTAGTGTGTGGTTCTGCTCGCGCGACTTGTTTGGAGATTCTCCGTGTCATGCCTGTCCTGTCGGC
>JACXGK010006277.1:0-15580 GCA_016801125.1 Novumbra hubbsi
CCCCCCCCCCCCCCCCCCCCCCCCCCCCCCCCCCCCCCCCCCCCCCACCACCTCCCCTCTCTCCCCTCCCCCTTGCGGCATTCTTTCACATCAGTGACACAGTCGTCGTGTTAGACTTTGAACCCGCTGTAAATACCTGATTTATTTGCAGCCTGTGCTGAAGGCTGAAGGCTTGGTGGTCAGTAGGTGCAGTTTGTACATGTGTGGTGTATGTGTGGGGGTATGAGGGGGGGTACAGGGGGCTGTGCGGGTGGATAAAACACACACAGGCCAGGGCCCTGAGACAGCACCAACAACACCACCGTGCAGAGAGCCCGCAACCACCTCCCCCCTCCCCACCCCCGAGCAGCTTATCAGTTATACACTCGACACACCCTGAGACGGATGACACGGCCGATATAACCAACACGCGTTCCAGGACCTACGAGACAGACGAGGGCCCGACGGACAGCGGGGCCACTGCTTTGGCAATGGAAGGCCGGGTAACGCCGGTCTCCCAGCGCACTTGACGAATAGAAATATTGAAAATAAAAATGTTCCCCAACAAGGGGTTAACGGCACGTATTTTGTTAGCAGTCTGTCGCCCATTGAAAGCATTATTCCACATTTTGGATTTCTCCCACAACCGCCTGACCGTGCCTACAAACGCCACAGAGCTTCACCGCTGAACTGGGGGCTAGAGACCACAGTCCAGGTACAGACGGCTAGCGGGGACACGTTGTAATATACAAAGGAGGGCCTTCCGCGTGTGTTTGCTAGGCCCCCACTGCAACCCGAATTGCCCCACCTGTAAAACAGGTCCCGCCCCTACTCTGCTCCAATGAAACCCTCCCCTCCGGGCGGCCCGTGTGCAAACAATAGAAGCACCGACGCTGTCCTACTTAGCCGTTCCATCCGCATCTCGAATTTCCCTTGTGCCAATAGGCTGCCTGTTGCTCCCATGGTACCTTCAACCTCCTTCCATCAATACGTCAATAATGTTGAGCATGTAGCCTGAAACATCAGGAGGTGCTATACGGCTTGCAAAGCCCATGTGACATCGAGAGCATTCCAATTATATATATATATATATATATATATATATATATATATACAAACATTTTTTTTTTTTAGGACTTCAATGCTTAGCAGCAACTACATAATCGGAAACTTTACAGGCCCATTCAAACCAAAAGTTACGGCATCGCGAATAACTTATTTCTGTCGTGCAGCCACAAGGACTTGCGGTCTCCGTGAGGAGCCGTTATAGCCGTGAGCAGTCTACATGCGAGGAGGTCCTGAGCCAGGGAAGGTTTGGTGGCACTGCGAGGCCGAACCCCAAGCTTGGATTCCATTTTGGAAACAATCTTCCTCAGGTTCCCACTCTCCTCCCTCCTGCTGCACCAACAGGCAGCTACCCCATGTCCCCTCCACACCCCATCAGCCGGCAAGGGGACGGAACCTAATCTCATCTAAAAAAAGGAGGGTTAAAAATAGCCCGGAGAGCCAAAGGGCCGACTCATCTGTATCACTGGGAGGAACCACAACCAATCTCCATCAGCTCGTCCTAATAGCACTACTTCTTCTCATTTTGGCCCGTCAAAGTGTCTTCCGGGAGTTCGGCTTCAAACACCCCTACCCGGTTCTATGAATTAAGTTGGCTGCTAAATGGGAGGGGAATAAGGGTGATGACAAAGAGCGGGTGGGGGCAGGACCTAATACCAAGGCCCTGCATCGTTGAAGGGCCTTGACTGTTGGCTCGCCGTCAGGGGACACTGTGTGTAAGTAAGTGTCTTTGGGGGATGAATTGGGTCTTATTAGGTTAATGAGAGCATCGGGGACGAGGGGGGGAGGGTGAACATTCTTAATTACCTCTCCTTAGAGGATGGAGCACACATCATCCTTGTCTGGGCGACATAGCCTCACTGGAAGAAATGTCGATGAAAGAATGTTTTCAAACAATTCTTCGTTTAGCTCATTCAAACTCTAAACACTTCCGGTATTGTGTCGGTGATGCTGCAAAGCTTGTCTTGATAACCCGACCCTAGGCAACTGTCACTAGGGTCTGGTTTCAATGACGGACTGACAGACTCTTTTGGCATGAAGAAGGAATTACACGTCATTCTTCTTATCTGCTTGAATAATACAAGGTAGCAGCTAGCATGGTGTAGATCAGAGGTTAGTTTTAATGAGCACATATCACATTTAGCAAGCACAATTTTAATCGCGATATTCAGGCACATCTACCATTTGTTATTCAGATTGTTGGTGTAATTAATCATTTTAAATTTTTTAATTTGTACTATTTATGCATGAGACAAAACAGACTTAAAAATCGCTAAACCAAAACCTTTCACATCCAACCTCAAAGAACAAGACAAACAGTAAAACTGACATTTCAGTTGTTACTACAACTAACCACCATTTTTTATACTCTATAGATCCCACAAACATTTTTTTTTTTGCCTACTGACTCCTTGGCTACGATGAGACCCAAAACTACGGTCACCAATTGATATCTATTATTTTATGATTCTACGTTGATAATCATTCATCAACTCTCCGCAGCTTCACAAATCAATAGAAAACTGTACGGGAAGTCGATTTTAATTCAATAATACCATCTCTACAACTCCCTCTGAAAAAACTGTCTAATGCATGTGGGACGATTGCTTTATTGATCCAAAAGACGAAGCTGTCATCTAACGTCTCTTGACTTTTCTGACATGATATTTGCCCTCTATGTCTATGACTGCAAAGCCTAAAGCTGATCATCACCTTTCTCAACCACAACAACAAAACCTTTTCAAACAAATGCTATTTCAGGCTTGCTCAATGTATAATGATACACTCTGACATTTAGTCAACTGAGGCATCCAGCTTACACCCCCATCACTGTCCCCTAATGTGGCCCTGAGTGGCTTCATTGCACATTCACCTTAACTAGTCACGATTTTGGTAGTCAAATACACCAAACAGTTTGGATACAGAATTATAGAGTGGGATGGTGAGTTTCTCTACAGCGAAATAAGTGTGTATGATCCTGCTGTCGCTGTAGGCCTACTTGACTGCAGTGTAGAATTTCGTAATGGAATGCGAACTGCTCATCCGGATCTGCACTCTCCTCCCTGTCTCCTTCCAAGTGGTCAGAGAGCTCGAGAGAAGGAGCAACATCGCCGTGTACAACCACCGACAAAAAAAGCATTCAAAGAATTTATACGCAGTTTATCTCCCCATCACCAAAATTGTTTCAAAACGATACAGCAAAGTAGATAGAAAGTTTCACTTTTTATGAACACAGCAGTCGACGAGAGCAAAGGACGACGGGGGAAAGGAGAAAAAATGCCTAGCAACCATTATCTAACCAGCTCGCGCTACGTTGCAGTTCTCCAAGAGACAAAAACGCATCCATTTATCACTTCACTTTGAGCGACTAAATTGGCTAAAAATAAAAAACTATAAGTCAATGGCCACTGAAAAACATTTTAAATATCGACTATGCATTAGCATCCTTAGTTAAAGATGATATAAAACAAAGATGCGTGTAAGTGTATGATAAGAATTCCAGAACCTCAAAAGTATGAAATAATGACAAACGTTTTATTTCTAGAGATGATAATAATTAGGGAAAGTAAGAACTTGAAGGATAACATGCGTCATAAGAAGTAGAAATAACTATGTTTCGGTTTCTTTCCTGAAGAACTGAGATATAATGATGTCTAATTATAAAATAATTAGAATTGTAACACTTGTAAAACACAGGCTACTCTTGAAAAACTACAAAATACATTTCGAAAACGTCTCCGCAAGGTCAAAATGTAGCTAGCTATACCGACACATGGCCACTAAGCTGTAGCTATGCTTCGATCAAAGTACACTGAAGATATGGATGCTCGAGCGGAGCAACAGGCGGCTAGTTAGCAAGCTAGCAGTAGTAGACTTTGAACCTCCATCTAGAACCCCCATCATTAAAAAAAACTTTTACCGAAGTGGGGAAGTAAAAACCCAAACAACTACTGTTAATATAAGTCAGAATGAGTAACCATACATTCTCAGTTGAAATAAAAATATAAAGAAAAGACAAATTCCAACGCTCATGCGTTTTAATCATGGATGAGCATCAGGTCCTCATCGAAACTAGGAAGCAAATGGGAGTTGCGAAAACTATCCTATCCACATCTCTTTTCGAACTTTAACAACTTCGTGTATCACAACAACTGTAAACTTCACCAAACACTCAGTTAACACCACACATCGACAAAACCAAACAAATACATCTGACTTAAGATAATAAGCCGAGGAGCTAGGTACTTACGTTTGACTTTGTTGGGGTTGGGCTGCTTGCGCCGAGACATACTGATGATGGTGAATGGTGATGATGGGCTAAGAAAAAAAAAGAAGCTGCAAAGTTGTTCCGGAGAGGAATCAAAATGGCGTTTCTGAGGATGTGCAAAGTTCGACAACTTTGTTGCCCACTCTTTCTTCCAAATTCCTAAAGAGGAAGATAGAAGAAAGAGTTGAGAGACGAGAGGAAAACACTTAAGTTCGCTTTCCTCTCTGACCGTCCCCAAAGCGCTGTTCTCTCCTCTCCCCTAAACCTGATAAGTAAGACGCATCACGTGTTGTTCCTGCTAGTCTCCAAGGGGACGTGTTACTGAGGCTGCCACTAGACTTGAGCCAGTAAGCATCTCTAGCCTACAGGAAGGGTCTCAAAAGAGCAAAAAGTTGTATCGTGAGGTTTGGTAAACTCAGCATGAAAACGTGTCAAGAGGAAGTACGCTTTGAGGACCGTCAAGCCTTTTTAAAGTTTGCTGCTGATCGCATTTATTGATTTGGTAACTTTGAACGATAAACATATACGATTCACAAAATAAAACCATACCAAATACACACCTATCAATTCACAAATGTATCGATTAAAATGATGTTGAAATAGATAAAGAACGCTGTGATGGATGCATAAACAACCTATATTTAGCTACTTTCAATTGTTAAATTTAGTTTCAACTGGTGCTGGCTTACTCCAACATTCCTCCAAGCCCTCATCTCTGGATACAGACCCCTCCCCGCGCCTTTGCTCATCAACCACTGGCCGAGAAAACATCCCTCCCCTCTGTGCTGTTCGCCTGGAGCCTGCACAGCCCTCACACTGTCTGGGGGCCCCATTGAGATGGAGTCAGATATATAGGCTACACTACCATTATGGGGATTATTTTTTTGTCTGACTAGACCAACAACTTTAATTTAGGCCTGATGAATTGAAGAGTAAGTTTGAATTGTGTTTGACTCGACAAAGACAATGACGGAACAGGAAAAGTCAGAAACATCTGGGGCTCGATTGAAAATACATTATTTTTGGATTGGACCCAACCTAAACATAATTTAATTGAAGGTGACACGTATGACAAATATCCATGGGAGTGCCCAACAGCTAGCCATTGTCCAGTAACAAGTGATGCTTTTATTAAGAGAATGACAATGGTGTCAGGTTAAGTACTGAATGGTAAACATCTGCACCTAATAAATTGAGGAAATTAGATGGTACTCCATTATATGGGGTTGAGGCATATCTTCATTGGGGGGAAAAGACTCAATCAGTCAGGCCGTTCCACTATAAAGATCAGTGTTGAAAAGAACATGGAGATAGGGGAAGGTGAGGTTAATGGGCAGTAAGCCCTTTTCGAACCACCTAGTGTTTAACAAGATCAGCAGTTGAGATAGAACCACTAGACCACTTTTAAGGACCTCGTATGGAAAAATCTGATTTTGGGGAGTGACATTTATCACAGAACTTAAATTCCTCAAGAAAAGGTATCTAGCTGTTCCCATGGACTTGTGCTATCGCTGTTTAATAAGTGTGCAAGGCCTAGATGTCAACTTCCTCCAAACGGCGTGCAGAGACTTATAAATCGTATCCACATCTATAGGATTTTGGACCCAGTTGACAAAATCCCAAACTACACCTTTAAAGGCTAACATAACATAGCCTTTTTTAATTAGCAACATTTTGGGTTTCCTGCTTAATATATATATTCAACCCGAGTTTTAGACTACCTACCCAACACATTCTGAAAGTGCCTAGCCAGGCCATCGAACATACAGTATCAGTCTCCACCCTGTTGAAAAGTAATCTCATTACATCACTAATCCTATCAATTGTTTTTTTTTCAAATTCAAATTAAACTATTGACAAACAATCAGCAAAATAACTTTAAAGGTGTGCATGCTTGCCTTGCTTGACCTGGTTCCCAATTCTACAAAAGCGTTTGCATGCTAAATAATATTTTATACTGCTACGTTGCACAAGGTTTGCGATTTTCCATTAGAACATCCTGGGGCAGTGCACGTCATTTTGCTATATTAAAAAGCAATTGAATCAATTATTTTCATTAAAAACATATCCATAGTGGTTAATAGTTTAAGGGGTGGTCAATCATTTTTATCTCACTGGCTTCTCAAGTGGCAGGGCATTTCTGCCGTCACAAAATTCACCAAAAATGTGAATTCACAAAAAAGTGTGATGTTATTTATTGAACGTAACCAATGTTTTAACCCCGTTGCTAAGGAACCACCATCCCCACTTCGAAAGCAACAAAAGGTTGGATTCATCCGTGTTGCACGAGGCGGCAACAACATCTCACATTCTGTATAATGAAACAACGACTTTTAGACTGGCGCGCGATCACATTACGGCAAAAGTGTACAGAAAAGTTCAAACACACTCGACAGGGTTCTGCTATATATTATAACTATTTAAAACCCTCGCCCTGTACAAAATGTAATTACACTGTATTTGACTCAACCCTAGCAACATCGTCAGTCACATGAGATAAACACCTGTTGGTTGTGTGGGGGATGACAAGCACATGCTGCATACTCAATTGGCTGTGGACTGTCCTATACAGCATATTTAACTGTTTTAACCGTTTCGGGGTGTTATCCCAAATCAAGATTTGTGGGAGAAATTGACTTTGTACAACATAGCAGTGATGTGAATTACAGTAAAAGCGAGTTGAAGATGTTGCTTTGTCTGGATAGGAAGTAAATGCAAAGATTAGGACAGGGGGAGTGGTGAAAAACCGGTTTCCATTGGTGACGAATGATTTGTGGGTAACGGTTGTTTGCATTTAAGACTGCACTGTTGCTCCAAAGACTTTTCGTGCATCAGGACAGCTTGTGAATTATCTTTTGCTACAGATTAGGTATTGTGCGCAACCGCTTCTTTGTGGGAATTGTCTTAAGTTTAAAGTATCTTTAATTGCAAACATTCCTGGTAACATGCTTAAAAAAAATGATAAAATTTAGTCAAGTTGTTATCGATCTCCATCCATTTTTTATACATTAATTACACGTATTTCCACATTATGTTAAGTATATGACCCATTAAGGTAAGCAACAGGAAACTATGCAAACTGTTTTTTATGTTCTTGTTTTTTGTCACTTTGTTCCTGCTGCTTTGAGAGCTTTTCAATGCTTTCCCAAATCTGCAACATACCCTGATATGTCCTATCACCTGTGCAGTGTTCATTTGGCACTAGACGCTAGACGAAAATAATTACTGAAAAGAGAGAGATCGTGTGACCTGGACCTGTCCTTCCTTTACTCTTCACCCTTAAATTCTGTTTTTACGTGCAATTGTATTCTATTGCGTGTCGGAATGAACACAACCATGTAGTACCTGCGGTTGCCTTTCCGTACACTTTCCGGATAGTCGGCGGAAGAACTGAGCCACGATGTTTGCAAGTTTGAACAGCGTTACGAGGGAAGTGTGGGAAGGAGAGAGAGATGGTAACATGAAGCCTCCTTAAACCTTGTCAAGGGATCCAAATTGTTTGGAGTGCTCAAGTGCTTTGAGAGCTGACCTGCACTGCAGTGTGACTGTCTGTCCTCCTAAAGGCTATGCCCAGAAGCCATCACACACACTGTGATGAAACAACCTTGAGAATTGTCACAACAGTAGCAGTACATGAACATCATGTATTGTCATCAACTTTTTTGTAAGGAATCTTGCCCCTGTGGATGGGGATTGTATTGGTGTGTGTGTGTCTGTGTGTGTCTGGCTTAAAGAGTTAATCATTGCTAGACCAAGAGTTGGTGTGTCAGTGTGTGAGGTTGTGTGTGTGTGTGTTTATGGTTGGGTCATGGCACGAGTGACTGAAATGGCGGGTAACTTAGTCCAACCTTGGCTGTAGGGATAGTTGCCATGGCTCCACACCTGTTATTGAGGATGCCTTTTCGGTTGCCACCTTTTAGACAAACACAAGTCCAAAGGCCCACACAAAAGGCCTCAGATACAGGGTTAAACTGATCACAGGACCAACTTAAGTATTCAAAGCCAGTCTCAGTGCATTTAAATAAAAAAATTTAAACAAATACTATTGTCTAATGAAAACATTAGGACAGGAGACCTTGGAGGGTGGTGTGAACCTCTTGATTCTTTGGCAACAGAAAAATACTTTTATCAGGATCAGGAACTGGTGATGATAACAGAATCCGTCCTTCTGTTGTGGTAACCCTTAAAATGTTCTCACAAGGCGCTACAACAGTAAAAAAAAGTTACATATGTAAATGGCAGTTATAATGCTGAACTTATAGTAGGGTATTCCTCATGTACAATGGATACTGTAGAATAGGGGTTCTGAAATCCGAGCATAGGGATCCAGTCTATTGCTTGTTTTCTGCTCTACCTGATAGTTAATTGTATTCCCAGTCTAAGATGGACAATGTTTATAGGGTTAGAATGAAAACCAGCAGTACTTTGGGTCCCGAGGCCTGGATTGGAAAACCATTAATGCAGACACCTCCAGCTAAAATAGCCCCAGTGTTTAATTCGACCACAGGGCACCTGTACAGATGAATTAATAACATGGATGTAATCTAATGCATTAAGAGGTTCACACATTTGAAATGTCAACAATAACATTCATCAGGGAGGATTTCCCAATGTGGCGTGAAAGACAATATATTAGTCATTACATTAAAAAGTGTAGGACCTCTAGTGGATAAAAGAAGAAACTCCTAATATAGTCTGTGATTGCATAATCAGTGCATTTAAAACAAAGGTAATTGTTGTTTTTATAAAAGCCCCACTTAAGAGGTGTACTGTTGAACTAACATCTACTATATTTTGAAATCTTTGCCAATTTACAAAATCAGAGAAACTGAAATTCAGTGTAGTCCAACACTGGGGAGAAGCAGGTTAATAGCTGTTCATAATTCAAAGTGGTTTCATATAACCATGGAATTATTCCTCTCCTCCCTATGTACTTTAATTCACATTAAAGCTATTATGCGTAATATGTCAAATGTTTATACTTATGTTAAATTATTATACTTATTAAACCAATGACTAACAGCTCATCCTGACTCTGTACTTTTTAGAAGAAGTACTCGGTGCACTACAGATGTAGGACCGATCAGTGATTATACAATTGAAGTTTTGAACACACATGTTATGAGGCTATACAGTGTTTGTTATTTAGGTTTGAACTGAGCAGACACTTAACCAGCGTGACATACAGCAATAAAGGAGTTATATTTCTCAAAAGTCAATGGTTATTTATTATGAATTCACATTTCCCAAATTGTCTACTAAACGTTCTTCTTCCAGGCCTATCTTTTTATTACGGTTAGATTGAAGCAGGCAATGTGGTAGCCATTTTGGTTCACAATGACAGTATGCACATTAAGTTGTTCCTGTAGAAGAGCAGAGGAAGAATTAATGAATACTATGCAACTTTCTGGAATTAGTCAAAATATGTACTTGACACTATGACATTTTCAGTCACAAGTAATTACATTTTCTGTATAGTCCAGTTGTTTTTTTCAATAAAACAAATATTTAAAAACTCACCGGTAAGTATTTTAGTTTCTCCAACTTCAATGGTTTGTCAAAAGCAAACAGTTCTGTAAATAAACACAACATATCCTAACTATTAATGCTATGTCTAGAGACGTGCAATCAATGCAAGAGAAAGACTTCAACTGTATATTTTCTACAATGTTCCTGAACAAAATAATTCAATCCAACACTTGTTGTATTATTGAAGACACAGTCCCCCCCCCCCCCAAGTCCCAATAGACTTCACAGACTTGTCCTCGGTACAGTGTACTACTTGCTATGCTGGGTTAATAGGTTTGATTGAACTCCATCCATAATCTGCTATTAGGGCTACACACCTCCTCTCTTTCGAGAGCAGAAAGTGAAGCGGGGAAAATCAGGTTCGCACAAAGACTCATCAAGTTGAAAAGTGGCGCCCCCTTCCAGTATCAACTTAGCAGACAGGTACAGCTCATCAGTCGATTGACCTGTAGGCAGGCAATATACAGAGATGGCAGTGAACTTGCAACCTGCTGGGCAGGAATGGTATGAATCAACATAGTTTCAGGTGAGAAGGGATATAGCTTTGATCCAGCATCAATGGACCTGTGTGTTATGAATGATCTTAAAGCTATCAATTGCCCTCGATTTATGCCATACATCACCAACAGGATTCCAAGTTTCTTTGTTGACAATTCAATAACATACTTTAACCAACCATAGTTAAATATTGGTGTTCAGACATTTTAGACATCTGGGTACAGTTGAATTGATATTTATATTTTATACTGACGTGTAACTTCATGTTATTGTTAGAGAGGCTACGGTTTGACGCCAACACATCATATCTGATATTTTAATTTAAAAATAAATAATTCAATAATAAATTTGTCTTTTGACAGAAATTATTGGTCTGCTCCTGTAAACACAGTATAGAACACCAGTGGCTCTGTTTCAAAGGGAAGTGAAAACAATCAACAATGGGAAACATTGAACTCACGTAGCAGAAGTGACACTCTCAAATTCACCTCTATCTTCGGCGGTTCAAGTGTTGCAGGGCAGGGATTAATACTGACTCCAATGTCCTGTGAAGGGTCTGGAAAAACCAAACCGCAACAAAACCACAACATGATTAATACTCACTCCAATGTCCTGTGAAGGGCCTGGAAAAACCAAACCGCAAATCAGGGCCACATTAATAGATACTTCTTTGTCCTGTAAAAAGGCCTGGAAATACCAAACCGCAAAAAAAATACAACATGATTAATACTGACTCCAATGTCCTGTGAAGGGTCTGGAAAAACCAAACAGCAACAGCCAAGTAGTGTCAAACTATTTAAAGATTTCTGATGAGATGAAAATCCTATGTTGAAAAAAAACATGACTCTTTGACGTTGCAGTTATTTAGTAAAGAATCATCCCACAGTGGCAATTTTACACAGATTGATGCAGCATCAAGGAGTCAAAACGTAATGTCCCAAAATGAATTATCTTTCGGGAGATACTAACACTGAAAGTCGTAAGGTCCTAAAATGAATTATCCTTCGGGAGAGACTAACACTAAAAGTTGTAAGGTCCTAAAATGAATTATCCTTTGGGAGAGACTAACACTGAAATTCGTAAGGTCCTAAAATTTGCCTTCGGTAGAGACCAACACTGAAAGTCATATCGCTATAACATCCTGTACGCATACCTGCATACCAGAAGTTGTATTGCTGTCTTATCTCCCTTGCGATGTGTGGTAGCCTGGTCTGAGTACATTCCATTGCCTTAAATCCATAATCTGTGCCAAAGGAGTGTCAAAAAATTCATTTGAGCTAAAGAGACTCAGACTAGTGGTACCCTGGCACTAAGCAAACAAAGTTGAAAGACACCTCTTAACACCATTCATCCAGAAAGATGAAATGTCTTGTGCTGGGGTTTTTCACCTCTGTCACTCACCACAGCTGCGATAGACGATCTGCAGTTTGTCCATGTTGCAAAGAGTGTGAATGGGCCATTGGACCTCCTGGACCGACCCACTCTGGGGCTTGTGGGCCAGAATAGCTAGAACTACAAACCAAGAACGTTGAGGCATTATTCAGCTCATATACTCTTAGGATCTTGTCAGGACTCAGGACCTGACTCTCACTTGCTTACTGCTTCCTTCTCTCCATAGAGCAAGAGGAAGTGAACAGCACCGGTTAGACTTCCCCCATTTCAGTGTTTGTCTGTCAGTCTGTGTGAGAGAATGATACCAATTTCACATATTAACTGTTTTCCCTTTAGCCTTAGTACCGGTTGCTTCAGCTACAATTTGGATCCTTGCTACCCTACGTCAATTTTAACTTTGGCACAGGACAGGGAATGCCGAAAATGGTGTGTAAGCAAAAACGTCCCAGTCTTCTCCAATTGCATTTACGACTGTTGTTGTTTGTTAGCACATAACAATTGCCTGATACATTGATTCAGCTCACTGTTGTAGCATATTGATATTGAATCTCACATGTCTTACATGAAATGCGTTGATGATCTCACGTACCGTGTATGTGTATAAATGCGTTTTATGGGGTTAATCCCAAGACATTTCAATTTCAATTATCCAATGACAATTTCTACCCAAGTGAACCAAAGGCTTCTGTTTATGTTCAAAAGGGGTTACATTTAGGTTGCCATAGAAAAAGATTACCTGTGGACTATTGCCAGGCCCCATCCGCTACATTTCTGCCAGTCAAATGATGATACATTTGGCAAAAATGTGCCCTTTGACCAATCACATCCGAGCTGCATTCAGTTTGTTTTTACGTTCTATCTGGTTTGATAGAAACGCCTCTGTACTAGATGACCAGTTTTAAAATCAGGAAGGGATGCTGCTTTAAAGAACACCTTACCAAACGGGGGAGGACGTAAAACTCAAACTCCGTTCAAATAACGTTTTCTGGACGTAAATGTTCGAGCGAACTGACGCGCATTTGAACTGTCTCCTTCAGTCGTTTTTCATACCTGTTTTGATTGGTCAGAAGTGAGTGGATTTTATTTACACGGAAGCAAACATGAAAGTAAACACGCGGCCAATTTAAGTAACTCGTTTATTGGATGTCAGTTATTATGATAATCCGCGATACTGGAATGCACATATGGGTTCAGAGAGGAGTTTATCCACAAATATCAACATTTTGCCCGATGTATTTCTGCTATTTTTGCACATGTACCTTTTTGTCTTTTGGAGAATAGATTAATCCAATACTATTGATCCTACAAGTTAGGTACCAGTATCTTGAATTGCATGCGTCTTGAGAATTGTTAAAATAATTGTTTAAAAAATGTAAACTAGCAAGATCCGTGTTGTAAGTACATTATTTCACCATTTGGGGGCGCACTTATAGCCACCACGCGTGAGAGCCAAACAAACCTTGCCATAGAGTGCGCACTTGCTTCCTTGTTGGCTGTTCGGTTCAGTTGTTGTGAGCTTTGTGAATGAGGCGCATACGATGAAAACGCTAATTTTATGGCAATACAAACTAAACTTGCTGCTGGCAGTAGAGGGGTGGCAGTGAACACAACAGGAACAGTGTCTTGACGTCTCCAAACAGCGCATGAGGCTGTCGGTAGAATGTCGCTGAGCTCAGGCGGGTGGACTACTCCGACCCCTCCGCCAGAAGAGTCCTCACCCATAGCCGGCTATGGGGCCTCGCAAACTGGCTGCCATACCGTCTTAATGTCGGTACGGGTATCCGTTTGCCATTCTGGTATTCGGCCGTTGTGTCTTCCAGGGGCAGGTGATGAGTCACTCCGTCTCCAGCTCAGTATGGACCCAGGGAAGTCCGGGGATTTCCGTCTCTCGCTTCGGGACACTAGCGGAACTACGGGTCGTAGTGTGGTAAGATATGAACGGGGAATTCATGTGTTAAAGTCAGCCATGTTGTCAAATAATTGCTCTGGCTTCTAACGTTTAAAAATGGTTGTTTATATATACATAAAAGGTTTTAAAAATGCCAGCGAGAACTCAATGGAGTGAAGTTACATGTCAAGTCACGTGATATCTTTATTATTACCAGTGTCACTAAGGCTTGGGTCCAGGGATATATTGACATTTATGACGTTACGCTGCTATGCTGCTACCTTCTGACAATTCAAAGGGAACTGTCACAGACGAACTTGAAACTGATCAGTATAATATTTTGTTTCCATTACCAGCAATTCTATTTGCTGCTATAAAACTTGACCTCTACTAAAATCAGAACTAAGAGGTCTTTCCGAAATGACGTCAATGATAGTCAACACACTACTAAGGTAGCTAGGCTGCCTACTTCAGTGTGATAAATTAGTATTTCTCTAATCTCTCTCTCTCCCACTTCGCCCAGACCGTTGCAGAGTTTGACCTGAGGTCTGTAAACTATGAAGTGAAGTCGCCGAAATGCCACGAGCTGAGCTTGGCCACGCCCCCTGGTGACCGCATCAGCTTCAACTTCCGCTGCGTTCAGGAGGCTCAGGAGTGGGCCACCGTGGTGATGTCATCCCTCAGAGAGGCGCACCGAGGTCAGTCAGGGATCCCCTTGTAATCAGGTTTATCTGGCAAATCGGCAAACCTTTATAACGTCCTGACTCCTCTGTCCTTTCCTGACCCCTCAGTGTCGGACAGGCTTGCCGCCGATGACGGACAGTCGCCCCCGGGGGCCTCGGAGACGCCGGGCTCGGCCGCCCTGCCGCACACAGGTAGTCCTGCACGGTGTGTTTGCGCGGTAGTGCCCGGCCGTAGGCATGCGTAGGATACCCGCGTCACCGCCCTCGCCGGCTCCTCACCATCCCTGTGTTCGTCCCCTGTGTCTGTAGAGGAGCTGTGTGCCGAGCTGAGCCAGGCTATACAGGCCGGCGACGTTCCGACGGCCTCCGCGTATGCCACCACCCTGGCTCGCCAGCAGGCCGCGCTGAGGATCCAGCCCTCGGCGGGGAGCTACGAGGATGCGGAGGTTAGGTGAGAGGCTTGCGGGCAACACGGCTGTTGGGGACGAAGAGGAAGTCTGCAGAGAGCGACGGTTATGGCAGGAAATGGGTATTTTGGGAGCTGATGATTGTATCTCTCTTCTCTGTCTGCCTCTCTCACTCTCCGTGTGTCCGTTTCTCTCTCTCTCACTCTCTTGCACCATAAAAGCTTGGCTGTAGTGGTAGAAGACTCTTCCTCTTCCTGTTGTGTCACTGTGAAAGCCCCTCCCCACACGACCGTCGCGATGCTCAAAAAGCAGGTCAGTCCCAAAACCTTGGTTCGCCCGGCGTCCCCGTTGTGGTCGACCCCGTCGCCAGCGTGAGACCATCTCCCTCTCTGTCCCCCTCCCCCCCGGCCGAAGGTGTTCCTGGAATACGGCTTCCACCCGCGGGTGCAGCGCTGGGTGATTGGGCAGTGCCTGTGCACCGACCAGCGCTCCCTGGCCTCCTACGGGGTCCGTCGGGACGGGGACACCGCCTTCCTGTACCTCCTCACCGCCCGCCGTGCCCGCCTCACGCGGCAGCTGCTTCAGCAGGACCAGGAGAGTGCCCTGCTCACCCCTCCGGCGCCGCCCGGACCCCCCGGCAACGGACCCCCCGGCAACGGACCCTCGTCCCAGGACCGGAGGGGTTACAGCACGCTGCCACCCAGGCCGAGCCGCAGCCGCACGGGTGAGGACGGCGAACGCGCTGGTGGGCACGAGGCCCACTGGCGCCGGTGACAGAAGGGCTCATCGTTCTGGCTTCTTCCTGACCCGGCTCTGTTCTGGTAGGTTCCGACGGAGCCGCCGGGTCGCAGAGGCTGAATGTAAGCGAAAT
>JACXGK010006277.1:15680-29518 GCA_016801125.1 Novumbra hubbsi
TGACACAGTCGATGCTGTGAGGTAGCCTGACCCCCCCCCCCCCCCCCCCCCCCCCCCCCCCCCCCCCCACCCCCCCGTGACCCTCTGGCTGTGTTTCAGGGTTGGTCGTGCCCGTCATGCACTTACATAAACAAACCCACGCGGCCCGGCTGTGAGATCTGCAGTACCGACCGTCCGGAGAACTACACTGTCCCCGGGAGCTACAAACCGGATCCCTTGGAACTCCGCCGCATACAGCAGGAGAAGGAAGCCATCCGACAGTACCAGCTGGTAGGACGTGTGTTTTTGGTTCTCATACTAACACCCGCTCGTGCACGCGAACGCAACACAACAATGCGTATGGCAGGAGACCTAAGTTGTCAGGCAGGCCACGGGACAGGCGGGACGCTGTAATATAGATACATGCACACGCTTCCTCCCTCCATCGCAGGGTTAATCGCGCCGTCTGTTATCAAACGGAAAGGGGGGTTTGATGGTATATAGCTGAGCGGTCATGGTAGGGTTAGGGGTAGGTTTAGGAGTAGGTTTAGGGGTAGGATGGGCCCAGAAAGGCTGACTCTCTTCCCTTCTGTCTCTTTGTTTCTTGAAGGAGAAAGGGAGAAGAGATGAGCTGAGGGTTGGAGGGTCTCAGAACAGCTCACTACTGGAAAAGTTGGACGAGGACTACTGACACACACACTTTCTATATTTTGCAACTGTTAGAAACATACTTGAACATTCAGTTCAAACCAACCACTCACTGGAGCTGTGTATCCACAGTCATTTAGCTTATGACAGAATCTCAGTGACTGTTGATTGTCATAGGCCAGCATTGAGGCTACCTACCGCCTGACTTTGTTGATAAAAATATGTCGGCACATAACAGGTAGGACTTCTAAGAAAATGAAATTATAGTGGCCCCCAATTGTCAGTATCGTTGTAAATAGGACAGCATTTAAGCTATTTTGCATGTTTGTAATGATTTATGTAACTAAACTGCAAGTCTAGTCCATCAAGGCCATGTTTGTTTATTGCCGACCAGTTGGAGAATAACTCTGCTGTTTCACACTCCTACTGGTTTCAGTCACGGCCATAAACCAATGTCAATGGTTCTTTGTTTTTAATACATTTTGTTTTCATTTAATTAATAACAAAAGCCTTTTGTCTGAACATACAACACAAAGTACCCCTGTTATGGCAATGGAAGCATGTATTTAAACAGATAGTTCAAATTACTGAAGGTCACTTTGGTTTTCCGTTGGTTTCATTAACCCTGTCACTGTTTGTAAATACTAATGTTTTATCCTTAGGCACAAATCCCGTTATACTACCAATATTAGAATGTTTCGCATGTGACGTTCAGGTCATCCATAAGTATCTAAAGTGGGGTGTGAAGCTCAACAAAGACACTTGTAGACTCTCAGTACCATAACTAGCATTTCTGAAACAAATCTTATCCCAGTCATGGTCCCAATGTTATAATTTGTTATGCATTATGTTCAGATCATCTACAAGTGACTTTGTTGAGTTTCCAAATCAATTTTAGGCACTTTTGGATCATCTAAATATAATGTGTGAAAACTGCTAATGCGGGTACCAGCACTGGTGATTTGTGCCAGAAATTCTGAAAGAAAAGTCATGCACCCAAGTATGGATCGTTGTCAAACTTTGTCCATTAACCATTTACCAGTCATTTTGTAAAATGCCATTGTAATGAAGGAGTTAAATAAAAGTCTGTTTTTAAGTGTGTGTGTGTGTGGGTGTGTTTGTTTGTCTGTATATACAATGATCAAATCCAGTAGTGCCAAGGCACCTTAAACAGCTGCGGTGCCTCTGGTGTGTCTCTGTGGCACTGACCCAGTCCGCAATAGGCGGTGATTTGCTCTGACGTATGTGACCGTGTGTGTTGACCGTGTGTGTGACCGTGTGTGTTGACCGTGTGTTGACCGTGTGTGACCGTGTGTGACCGTGTGTGACCGTGTGTGTTGACCGTGTGTGTGACCGTGTGTGTTGACCGTGTGTGTGACCGTGTGTGTGACCGTGTGTGTTGACCGTGTGTGTTGACCGTGTGTGACCGTGTGTGTTGACCGTGTGTGTTGACCGTGTGTGTTGACCGTGTGTGTGACCGTGTGTGTTGACCGTGTGTGTTGACCGTGTGTGTGACCGTGTGTGTTGACCGTGTCGCCTGTTGTTACCCCCCACCAACCCAGGCCAGGGAGGCGGAGAGGAGGGAGAACTTTGCCCGGCTGGTGATGTTGGATGGGAAAGACTTGGTGCCCAACCCAGAGGCTGTGGACTGCCGGATCTGTTACGTGGACCTGCAGCCAGGGGAGGGGGTGCTGCTTAGGGAGTGTCTCCACTGTTTCTGCAGGTAACCCCTCCCCCCCTCCCACTCACCTGTATGACCGGGGTCACCCAAACCGGGGTCACCCAAGACAGACGCAGATTTAATTTGCGTATGTGTCAGTGTCAAGAATTGCCTCTTTCCAAATATTACATCTGCATTCGCTTCTTGTGGTACAAGCGTCTTACAAACGATGTTTTTTCCGGACCCCCGGACATCCACTACAAGTGGCCCTATTTACCTCATCTGAAGCCATTAGCGTGGTAATCAACATGGTGGCAACTCCGCGTAACCTTCCAAAGCCGTCTGTTCCAATGTAACACCCCTTCTAGAGCCGGGCCAGGACTGTCCGGGGGTCGGATTTTAATTTGAGCCACAGGGCAGCGACCCGCCGCAGAGATGAGTGTGTGGTGTTTGTCGACAGGGACTGCCTGCGCTCTGTGGTCCTGATGTGCGAGGAGCCAGAGGTGGCCTGCCCCTACCGTGATGACACGTATGCCTGTGACTGCTCACTGCAGGAGAGGGAGATCAAAGCTGTGAGTGGAGACCTCCTTGTCTCGTGTGTGTGTGTGTGTGTGTGTGTGTGAACATACTCACGGTGCTGGATATCGTAGACATACACTAAACACACTGTTAGACGCCTGGGATCTTTTTCCAAATCTTCAGGTTTTCACATCACAGCTCTGTTTTCACGTTCCATCATATCTATTACACGCAGCCGTAAGGCGTGATTTTAAACGGGTCAGACGGTTTCCCATGGTTCACAGCGGCGCCCCGGACGGGTACACGTGACCCGGGCTAACAACCTGCCTCCCCTCTGCTCTTTCATCCTGAACACGCCTTCCAGCTGGTGTCGGTGGAGGAGTACGAGCGATGGCTGCAGAGAGGCCTGTCCGTGGCAGAGTCCCGGTGTGAGGGCAGCTACCACTGTGCCAGCCCGGACTGTGCCGGGTGGTGTGTCTACGAGGACACTGTTAACGTGTTCCACTGCCCCATCTGCAACAAGCACAACTGCCTGCTCTGCAAGGTACCCCGATACTGTAAACGTCTGCAAGGTAGTCCAATACTGTAAACGTCTGCAAGGTAGTCCGATACTGTAAACGTCTGCAAGGCACCCAGTACTGTAAACGTCTGCAAGGTACCCCGATACTGTAAACGTCTGCAAGGTAGTCCGATACTGTAAACGTCTGCAAGGCACCCAGTACTGTAACTGTCTGCAAGGTACCCCGATACTGTAAACGTCTGCAAGGTACCCCGAAACTGTAAACGTCTGCAAGGTACCCAGTACTGTAAACGTCTGCAAGGTACCCCGGTACTGTAAACTCATGCAAAGTACAGTTTACAGTATCAGTTCAGTTCACTCCAGTTGCCTTCACCATCGTTTTGAATGGAGGTCTTTTCTACCCTCAGGCGATCCATGAAGGGATGGACTGTAAACAGTACCAAGACGATCTGACGGCTCGGGCTGAGAATGACTCTGCAGCCCGCAGAACTAGAGATCTGCTCAAGGTGACACCCAGTCCAAGCCTTTCGGACAAATGCTCTATGCCTTGATAGATTCTAGAATGATTACAGCAAGCATTGAGGTCGGTTACATTTCACCGGTGTAAAGAACTGCTAGTGTTTCCAAATTTACCCTGTGTTTTATTAACATACAATAACCGTGACATAACACCCTGTCCCTCAGACCCTGGTCCGGTCAGGCGAGGCTATGCACTGCCCTCAGTGTGGCATTATTGTGCAGAAAAAGGAGGGCTGTGATTGGCTGCGTTGCACTGTCTGTCACAGTGAGATCTGCTGGGTGACCAGGGGTCCTCGCTGGGGTCCCGGGGTGAGTCTCGAGCACTGTTTGGTGCTTCTTTACCGCTCACCTGTCGTGCAGGTATTTTTCGTCTGTCTGGTACCTGTCTAACACGTGTCTGTGCCCCCCCCTCTCCCCCAGGGGCCAGGAGACACAAGCGGAGGGTGCCGCTGCAACGTCAATAACCAGAAATGTCACCCAAAATGTCAGAACTGCCACTGAGAGGGACGTCATTTTATAGTACCGATTGGGGAAGAATCCATGGGCAGAACAGAACGTGCCACTGGAAGGATTGATGATCGCACCACACATTCAGCTCTGCACGTTCCCCGTTTTGTTTTTGCTTTCCTTATAGTCATGTCTTACTGTTCAGGGTCACATTCAAATGAAGTGCCCTTAACCTGCTCTGCACCCTGTTTGTTGCTGATCACAGCGTCCTAAAAAGACTGTTTTCAGATCAGAAACGATTACATGTTGCTCGCATTGTGTGTCAGTGAACAGCCATTTTCGAAGTGCATGACTGGTCCAATCCCAATGTCCCCCCTAAACACTGAACCCTCAAAGACTTCGTTGACGTCACCTGGTTAGTGATCGAGTGCCAGAGGCTTAATGGGCTCAAAATGCTATGAATAGGCAGGACTATGGTAATGTAGTTGGATCAATTCTGAGGAAAACATACTTGTAATTCATCATCACAGAAAAAACTACACAATGTTCTGGGCATATACTTTTTCTAACCTGTTGAGGTCAGGGTGTGTTGCCCCTTCCATGCTTGTTTGTTTACTGTTTCTTTATGAGGCGGGTTGACCAGGATTCTTCTTTCGCTTCTGGAATTTCCCTGGAAACCCCCGTGTTTTACATCACCACGAAGAGAACTGTCCACTCGGGTAAAGTCTGCCGAAATGCGTACGAAAAGACATCCATACCGGTGGGAAAGCCCTAAGTTCTCACAAACATAGCAAGAACGCGCTTTAAAGTCTGTGAATGTGGACATCGAGATTGGGCCACTGTTCATTTACAAGTATTACTTCCGAATTTTATTTACAAAGTTTTAGCACCTCACAATGAAAGCTTGGCTCTCACATATTTGATGGAAAGCTTGATGTTTGTTTTTTATTTATTATTATGGGCTCGTGGGCTATTAGGATATATGAATGCAAAGAGTACACATATCTGTTGTTTTTTGCAAAAGAAATAAGTGGATTTGTTTGGAGCCGGATGCTGTACCTTAGTGCCTTACCACAGTACCAATAAAGCCACTTTAAACTAGTTTTCCTCATTCAGTCTGATGGACGGTAGGAGCCAGTACTGTGAACAGCCATCAGTTTGGATTGCGTGTTGATGTTTTTCCTAAACTCACCACTAGACGGCACACTTCAAGATGCAGTATTGACGAGTTTTCTGTTGAACTCGTTTTTTTCCCTAGACAAGGCTTTATCCATGTTTGCGAAACCGGTCCTTTATGTAACATATCCCAACATGAGCTATGGTATATAGCGCAATATTGTAGAAGCTGGTAATGCAAAAGCTAATCAATGAAAATTGTTTACAATAACACGGTGGGGAAGATATAAAATTCGTAGTCCAACATTATGCTCTCGTCCCCTCAAAATCTATGTACCGAGAGAGTACAAAAGGTCCTGTGATCTCCAATGCGTTTTGAGAAGGTGAGGGAAAAGTATGGCAAAGGTTGAACCTTGAACCTTAAAACATATAATGCTTTTAGGTTCTGGCTGAGCTAAAGATACAACAAATGTATAACGGTAACGGGATGTCAGAGGCTACACTTGAGGCAGATCATTGATTCAGAGCCATGCGCGTACCATAACTTGTGTGCTGTAAAAAACATCAGCGTTAGCAACTTTAGCGGAACACTTTGTCTTCAAAATAAAAGCACATAAGTAGAATTTAGCCTACTTATGTCCCATTATGTTCGAGCTAGAGCATTAGCCTGTAAAACCAAGTGTGCAAAAAACGATTTTGTCTTGTATTATTGTGCTCTGTGTAAGAAATAGTATTCCACTCAATAGTCACCATTTATATTGCATTATATATTAGTCAACAATATTATAGTATACAACAATATTCAAACTTATTAAGCATTATCTAGATCACGATTCCAATGTATTTTTTGTCTATTTTTGCATCAGCATCCATTATGATTTTTATTTTGAAAGCGACACCGATGCCACTGATGCTGCTAAAGTTAATGTTGTTCACAGAACAGGTGTCACCTAGTCAAGCGGAGTACATTGTGAACTGCTCTGCAAAAGATTCACCAGTTGGTTAGATTGTAAGGGCAAAGGGGGAGGTGAATCACAGCTACTGCTTTGTCAACCTGAGAGCTGCAGCTTTGCGGTAGTGTTCAGAGCAAAAAGACAGAACGGCGAAACACAAGGATTAGCAAAATATTGGATTGTCATCCCGGAGTATAATTGCATTAAGACCTGTAAGTAACGATCGTTCAACACACTCAACTCTTGATAACTGACGGTGGAAACCCCAAAACAGCTATGCGAGCCAACTGACCAGTGCATTTGTGATCGCTGGTGGATCAGTTGCTTGTTATCCGTCATGTAGCCAACATCACTTGACTTCCGTAATCTGTCATTTATGACAACACATTGGAGGATCTAGTAACGGGTTTATTGTTATAGCAATATAATGTGTTCACGATTGTTGGCTTTACGAATAGTGCATACTTTCCGATTGGCTTACCGACCTACCTACCTGCCTGGCTGTTCTCTAGGTAGCCCATTCCTAACTAGTCAAGTGAATATAGAGGGTGCTATCTGCAAAACCCCACAATGCTAACAATGTCTATATAGTCTAACGTTTACTGTTTAGTTTGCAGTTCACTAAAGCACGTGTAGGTATATATATATATCACACTTCTTTCCCAGACATCGATTATCTCTCCCTCTCTGAAGCTCATTTCTTTAGGATGGCCAAAGGTAAATTTGACTTTGCCATCGACCGTGGCGGTACCTTCACTGACGTGTTCGCCAGATTACCTGATGGCCGGGAGAAGGTGTTGAAACTGCTGTCTCACGATCCCCAAAACTACCAAGATGCTCCAACGGAGGGGATCCGCAGAGTTCTGGAGGAGGTAAGGTATTTGTAGTAAAGCAATGGGCACGCTGGACTCCAGCCACAGATAATGGTAGGCGCCTTGACATAAAGGTGATGTGTGGAATTAAAGATAGCGAAAAAAAATTGTGACCAATAACAAATGATCCAGCTGAGCTGTAACATAAGTTAGAAGAACATTCTGTCATTAATGCACGTGGGAACCCTATATTCACAGGAAACGGGGCAGGCCTTTCCCAGGGAACTGCCAGTGGATACTTCCCTGATTGGCTGGATCAGGATGGGCACCACAGTAGCGACCAATGCCCTGCTGGAGAGGCGTGGAGAGAGGACCGCCCTCCTGGTCACAAAGGGCTTCAAGGACCTCCTCCACATTGGCACCCAGGCCCGGCCAAAGCTCTTTGATTTGGTTAGTGCCTCTCTACGGGATGCTGATAGGGGTGATCCACGAGCGCCCCCGGTCAACGACACCGACAATGTAGTGATGAAAGAAGGAAGGCTCCCTTGATCTGTGTCATTGATACGGTGATGATACTTTACTGCAGAGGGCACGTGTCCACTGTGCGTTGCTTGGTAACGGTGCAGGGGCCTAACTGTCCTGTCGGTTGAACACCAAAATGCATCGGGGATCGGAGCTCTCCAAACGAATTAAAAAGAGAGATAGTCCGGGAGAAAAAGTCCTCATTTTTGCATCACGGTCTTGAGGATTCAAACTTTAAAGTAGCTGTATTTCCTCAGGTAGTACATTGTTCACAAGACGTTTGGTTGTTGTAATAGGACTTCAGAGGTGCACATCTGGACTGTATCATGGCCAGCTGTAGTCCTGTGCTAGGGCACCTGGAACAACAGCTCCACTCTCCCATCTCCTGCTGGGCTTATAGACACAGATCTAAGGAGTGTGCACAACAGGAGCTGAATGAATACAGTATTCACTCGGTGAAAACACACAAGTATTTTCCTTTTTTTGGGTCACCTTTAGTACTTGTTGTAAGAAACATGAGAAAACAAAAGCCACGAAAAGTAACAAGACACAGGGATGGACCTGAATTCCTGAAAGTACAACTACCCCCACACACACACACACACACACACTGAACATGCAGCAGTGAGGCCCTGGTCCAGACACAGAGGGAAGGGACGTTTTCAGTTCGGTTCTCTCCAGTCTTACTTCCTTCTGCTAGCCTTTTTGGACCTTTACCTAATAATTAAAAACTGTGACTTAATGCCCCTCCCTCCAATTACATTTCTTCTCCTACACGGTCCACCAGACCTTAGGAACATGGTCCCCTGATAAGACTGTTGACAGTGTAGTTCACATTGGTGGGCCTAAGGTCGACAGATTAGCAATGACAGACTAAGCGTTTGTTAAGTAGTTATTTTCTTTATCTGCTTTCTGGATGTGCCATCGCCCAACGGGCTCTATTCAAGGTCGGTTAAGATGTTGCTCTGTTTTTGCTCAGCTTCTTTTACCATCATTGTCTATGCAGTGTTTTGTGTTAGAAATTTTTTATCTTGCTTCTTGTTGAAAAGTGAAAGTTAGGAGTCTTGTAAAACATTTGTGTGTGCATGTTTGTTACAGGAGGTAGCTGTGCCAGAAGTGCTGTATGAAGAGGTGGTTGAGGTAGATGAGAGGGTGGTTCTTAGACAAGATGGCTGTCAACTACCCAGAAAAGAACCCAAGCGTGTTGTCACAGGTAACAGGCAACCATACTAAAAAGCAACATCTAGACCTACAGTACCACAACGAACGTTGCTATAGACCTACGTCTACACAATCAACTGAATACGATAGACCTATAACTACACAATAAACAGTATACGATAGACCTACAGCTACACAATGAATTGTCTTTGCAGTGTACTAGCTTATCCTCTGGTCCATCTTTGTGTCAGTCCCTCATCCTCTGGTGTGTCTGTGTGTCCGTCCCTCATCCTTTGGTGTGTCTGTCCCTCATCCTCTGGTGTGTCTGTGTGTCCGTCCCTCATCCACTGGTGTGTCTGTGTGTCCGTCCCTTATCCACTGGTCTATCTCTGTGTCTGTCCCACATTCTTTGGTCTGTCTTTGTGTCAGTCCCTCATCCACTGGTCTGTCTCTGTGTCTGTCCCTCATCCTCTGGTTTTTCTCTGTGTCTGTCCCTCATCGTCTGGTGTGTCTTTGTGTCTGTCCCTCATCCAATGGTGTGTCTGTGTGTGTATCTCAGGCAGTACGGGGGACTCCCTGGAGGTTTGGCGCGAGATGGACATGCAACGTGTGGAGGAGGACCTGAGGGGGGTCTTGTCCCGGGGGATCACCTGCCTGGCGGTCCTGCTGCTGCATTCCTACACGTCAGTATACAGCCAGGCGGCTCTTCTGTGTCTCCAGCTCGGAAGACTGTGTGTGTGCATCGTGTGTGCATCGTGTGTGCATCGTGTGTGCATCGCGTGTGCATCGCGTGTGCATCGCGTGTGCATCGCGTGTGCATCGTGTGTGCATTGTGTGTGCACCGGGGCTGGACCACATAAAGGAAACGCCACATGGCCAAAGTGACCGGATCACAAAAACAGTTGAGGTCACACTAGGTTTACTGCCAAAAGCAGTACATTTGTGTCAGCTGTTAAAGAGGTCTGACGATTAGCATTTACATTTTTGAGTTTTCAAAGCATGATAAGTTCAAAAGGGACCAAATAGTCGGTGGTTGAATTGCAGGTGTGCCGGACAAAAACACTGCAGACATATTCAATTTGTCAGGAGGACAATCAAAACATCAAAAACATAACAAAACATCAATACAGCAAATGCCGAACATAAAACAATTGCAACGGCAAAGTGGAACAGTGGTCAACTGGCCGACAGGGTCGATCGGACACAAGATAGTTGCTCAATGCCGCAAAATAATTAAAGGCTGTTCTTCTTGAAGAATGGTGCAATATCCCATTACACATAGTTCAGGATTGTATTTGTATGACAGCAAATATTGGAGCTGTTCTGAAGGCAAAGGGGTGACCCAACTTCTTAATATTGAATTTGATATATTGCTTGGTGTTATTTGTCCACCCTGTGTGTGTGTGTGTGTGTGTGTGTGTGTGTACACAATGTCTGACAATGTTATCAAGACCAGACATCTTTCTCCTGCCCTGTAGGGATTATTTCTCCCCTTTTTCTTCCATCCTGTCACTTTTGGACTTGCCGTTTGTTAACAATATTTTATTGCTTCACGTTCCAAGTCACTGACTTACAGTGAAAAGACACCGTTCGGACTCTGGTCTGCTGACAACAGAACACTCAGAACTTCTCAGTAGGAATGCAGATAAAGCCCTTTTAGTCCCTCAAGAAAACACCGCCAGCCGGATAAGTTGATGGGTTAACACGGCCGGTAATGTCTGTTGTATGGAAACACAATGTTCTGAGACTGACACGTGAGACGTCCCTGCACATCAGGTGGTCTGACCACGAGAAGGCTGTGGGGTCGTTGGCCCGGAAGCTGGGTTTCACCCAGGTGTCCCTGTCCAGCGAGGTCATGCCCATGGTCAGGGTGGTGCCGCGCGGGTACACCGTCTGTGCGGACGCCTACCTCACCCCCAGAATCAGCCAGTACCTGGAAGGCTTCGCGTCTGGCTTCAGGGACGGACTGAAGGTCTGTGACTTGATGATGTTACGCGGCTGTGTTCGCCCAGACGGGGCTGTGAGGTTCTCCCCGGTTCGACGGTAACCCCCCCACCCCCCCCATAACCCCGCCCTCTCTCGGCAGGATGTGAACGTGCTCTTCATGCAGTCGGACGGCGGTCTGACCCCCATGGGGCGGTTCTGCGGCTCCCGGGCGGTCCTGTCCGGGCCCGCGGCCGGGGTGGTGGGCTACGCCGTCACCTCCTACAGCCAGGCGGAGAGGAGGCCTGTCATCGGCTTCGACATGGGGGGTGAGTGGGAGGAAGGGGCGTGGCGGGGCGGAGGGGTCTGGGAGGAAAGGGGAGCGGTTTCCTAACAGCCGCCTGCCTCCCATGTGCCCAACCCAGGCACGTCCACCGATGTGAGCCGCTACGCGGGCCGGTATGAGCACGTGTTCGAGTCCACCACGGCCGGGGTCACCCTGCAGGCCCCACAGCTGGACATCAACACGGTGGCGGCTGGCGGCGGATCGCGCCTCTTCTTCAGGTCAGTCGGGACCAGCCAAGCCCTCGGACGTACCGCCTGACGGGGCACCGACACTGCTGACATCACTGCTGGCACTGTGCATTCTTCACCTCTTGCAACTCAGTACCTTCGTTCTGTGGCTAAACCATTACCTCGCGGGACCTGTGATGTGAAGGCAGTAGACAAACCACTAATGGCATTGCATTACATCCACAGTACTAATGTATATAATAGGAGTCAAAGCATTACATCCACGGTACTAATGTATATAGCGGGAGTCAAAGCATTACATCCACAGTACTAATGTATATAGTGGGAGTCAAAGCATTACATCCACAGTACTAGTGTATTTAGCGGGAGTCAAAGCATTACATCCACAGTACTAATGTATATAGTGGGAGTCAAAGCATTACATCCACAGTACTAATGTATATAGCGGGAGTCAAAGCATTACATCCACAGTACTAATGTATATAGTGGGAGTCAAAGCATTACATCCACAGTACTAGTGTATATAGCGGGAGTCAAAGCATTACATTCACAGAACTAGTGTATATAGCGGGAGTCAAAGCATTACATCCACAGTACTAGTGTATATAGCGGGAGTCAAAGCATTACATCCACAGTACTAGTGTATATAGCGGGAGTCAAAGCATTACATCCACAGAACTAGTGTATATAGCGGGAGTCAAAGCATTACATCCACAGTACTAGTGTATATAGCGGGAGTCAAAGCATTACATTCACAGAACTAGTGTATATAGCGGGAGTCAAAGCATTACATCCACAGTACTAGTGTATATATCGGGAGTCAAAGCATTACATCCACAGTACTAGTGTATATAGCGGGAGTCAAAGCATAACATGTAGTGTGAGTCAATGCATAACATGTAGTGTGAGTCCCTCTAGTCGTTATAACCCTGTGTATCTTCTCTGCAGGTCTGGGATGTTTGTAGTGGGGCCTGAGTCTGCTGGTGCCCACCCAGGACCCGCCTGCTACCGGAAGGGTAGGAACTCTGCCGTCCTCCCGTCTCTCTCTCTCCCAAACTCTCCTTCTGTTGCAGACCGGTCTTTGTCTCCGTGTAATAGAGCTGTTCGATAACT
The DNA here is from genome assembly GCA_016801125.1 of Novumbra hubbsi. NCBI lineage: Eukaryota > Metazoa > Chordata > Actinopteri > Esociformes > Umbridae > Novumbra > Novumbra hubbsi. Next base: position 28,107 of record JACXGK010006277.1, read on the forward strand.
GGCGGCCATCCTTTGGTCCTCTCGTGTGCCCGCGTGGCCTCCCCAGGTGGCCCCCTGACGGTGACCGACGCCAACCTGGCTCTGGGGCGCCTCCTGCCCGCCTTCTTTCCCAGGATATTCGGTCCGGGGGAGGACCAGCCGCTATCCGGCGACGACACCGCGAGGCGCCTCCGTCAGCTCACTCGGGATATCAATGACTTCCACGCCACCGACCAGTCCCGCAGCGGCGTCAATGGAAGCGACCGCACCGGCGGCGAATCACAGATGAGCGTGGAGGAAGTCGCCATGGGTTTCATCCGAGTGGCCAACGAGGCCATGTGTCGTCCAATCAGAGCACTGACCCAGGTATCCGGTTCGCGTCATACCCGTCATTACCCAGGAGCAAGATAGTCACAGCGCCCCTGGGAGTGGATGCGGCTGCTCTAGCATCTCCTTGTGGCGAGTCGGAACAACTGCAAGCACAGTTGTAGTTGCTGGCCCGGGAATGTGTCCACCTTGAGCGCAAAGTGGTCCTGGGTTGAGCGGTGAGATACGAAGCGGAATGGCTTGGGATGGCCTGTTTCAACCCCCATTGGCTTAGGACTTGTTGCGGCCAAGCAAGGCCATAATTGAGCGAAGTGCATTCTTGGGAGAAGGGTTCTACTCAAACGGTGTGGCTGAGTATCCACCACCCTCTGTATCCCGTTGTCTTTCTCTCCGCAGGCAAAGGGCCACGACACCTCTGGGCATGTGTTGGCGTGTTTCGGCGGGGCAGGTGGACAACACGCGTGTGCCATCGCACGGGAACTCGGAATGAAGACCGTCTTCATACACAAGTGGGTCTTGTTGTGGGTCTGAGTGCATGGCGTTTGAGTCTGTGTGTGCAACAGGTGAGGAGGAGAGGGGCGTGACTTATGCTGTTTCCTTTGTTGCAGCGGCTTTGTGTCAGGACATGTTTTAAATGGTCGCTGTCAGAGGGAGTTGAGTCCCATTAACTGGGTGTAACTGTCCCAACTTGTTTCTGATGTGTGTGGATCTCTGCTGTGGCTCCCTGGGTTAAATGAAAGACTCCCTCTATTTAAGTTGGAAGTGTAATGAATGTTTTTAGTTGGCCTTCGACTACAGGATATCTCCCTGCCCATAACTAAAGTGAAACCCTATGAGGCCTTCTGGGACCCTTTGTGTACCCCCTGTCTCCATGTTCCTCTGTGTCCCCCTGTCTCCATGTTCCTCTGTGTCTCCATGTTCCTCTGTGTCCCCCTGTCTCCATGTTCCTCTGTGTCCCCCTGTCTCCATGTTCCTCTGTGTCCCCCTGTCTCCATGTTCCTCGGTGTCCTCCTGTCTCCATGTTCCTCAGTGTCCCCCTGTCTCCATGTTCGTCAGTGTCCCCCTGTCTCCACGTTCCTCTGTGTCCCCCTGTCTCCATGTTCCTC
>JACXGK010006278.1:0-29420 GCA_016801125.1 Novumbra hubbsi
ACCCTGAGGATGGTGCCCTGAGGATGGTGCCCTGAGGATGGGACTCTGAGGTCAATCTAGCTGATTCCTTCTTCTTCAAAGGCTATTGAATTTAGAAATCTCAAACCGGCAAGTTCATCGCTGTGCTTCGTTAATTTGAAATACCAGGAATATATTATATATATTGGTTACACAAAAGCGCTGTTCAATGTGAACAGGAGACGGCGATGATGATGACGAATACTGAGAATAAACATGCTGATACCATCTGTCTCAAGCAGCGTGTGTCTATAGAAGTATTCCAACCGCCTGTCTTTGTGTGTTTTCTCCGTAAGCCTGTTGCTCCTTCAGATTACAGTCATTTCCTGTGCTTCTAGACAGCCAACGATAATCAAATGGTCCAGTCTGCGGATTAGGTCAATCTCGAACTTTCCTCGTTAACACTTTCCAGCCCGTCCCCTCGTCGTTCTCTTTCTGTTTACATGCCTCCTCCATCTCCTTGCTTCTTCTATTCCTCCGTTATTAAGGTCAGCGCGCAGGCTAAGATAGATAAGAGACAACCACGGAATCTACCGGACTGATGCCCCTGGTGCCAAAGCAGTGGCTGCTGTGACTTGGGGCTATGAGCCTCCTCCGTGCCGTCCTCGATCCAGTATGGATGAGGTGCATTCTGGGAACGGCTCTTTGTCTGCCCCTGTGATCAATGCTTGCCGTGTCCCCAAATCCCTTTCCCCCTCCTGGTCGAAGGGGCTCCAAGCCCCACAGCCTTCTGCTGCCGCACAGCTTACTGCGTGACCTCGTTGCTCCTGCTCTCTCACATCGAGAGGCCAAGTCTTGCAGCTCGGATAAATCGCGCTCTCCTCACCCGTTCCAGGCGCCAGACACGCTTATGCACACAAACACACTCACGCACTCGCAGGAAACAATTCAGCTCCCGGCCTTCAAAGACCGTAACATGAACAAGATGTCCACTGTTGTTAATACACTTTACTGGACCCAGAGTGGTCAACGACACTCCAACCTGAATTTCCTCACGTTTCGCAGATCCTGGACATCTTATTGATGCCAATGAGTTTGGGAATGATTACAGAGACATTTCCAAGCAGAGTATAGCATTCCCCTGTCCAGCAGATCACTGGCAAGCTGTCTAGGACAAGTTGTCCCGCAAAGTCAAATGCGATATCTCAATTCTGTTGAGGGGAATGGGTGCTTGCCAGAAAGCCCTCCATTATGACACAGAAATTCTTCAAAGTTGATGTGAGGCTGATGTGAGATAGAAAGGGAAAATGAAGTTAGTTCAGATAAACGGACATCGGCTATTGAAGCTGGCGTATTACCCAATTTCTTCTGCACTATAAAATTGCATTTATGATCATTCAAATTGTATGGTTGAAATTCAGCACAAAAATCTGTGTCGAAAGAAGTCACGGAATCTAATGTTTTTCTCATGACACGTACGTCTGCCGAAGACGTCGGGACACGTAAAAACATTCGAGGTGTTTTACTCCCATGCAGAACTGCCAAGGGGTCAAGGGGTTGGAGACCCACAACTTCCCCCACTGTCTCACTCTGCATGTTAAGTAACTAGCTTTGGGGAAAACACTGAGCCGCTTAAATCCTCCACCTGTTGGGGTCTGCCTGACACATTAATCCCACTGTTGGCTATGAGTGGATTGCCTGATACCGTCCACCACCTATTAAGGGGTGGCCACTCTGTCACGGAAATTAAAAGCAGGAATTTAAATGTGAATATGTTTTTGTGTCACGAGACCGTGGTGTGTTAGTGGTGCGTTGTTTCTATGTCTGTCTTTCTGGCTGCGTGTAAACCACACTATTCCCCACCGCCCTGGGAATAAAAGAACATTTCCCAAACGAGAACAACAAATCTGGATTATAAAATTGACTGAATGCCTTAACTTAGTTAGTGTCTTAGTGTCTCCGGGTGTGACCGAGAGGTGTTCCTGCTGTCTCGTTAGGCGTCAGTGAGCATCATCACATGACTAGGGGCAACTGACACGTGGAAAGGCAGCTTGAGCTGAAATGTCCGTATGTGTATTCGCGGCAAATCCATTTAGCACAAGCTTCGCTTATTGTCTCATACGACTCAAAGTGACTGGTTCAATCGAGTGGCTAGAGGGTTTTATGGCTAGAATCCCCACAATGCACCGTGGCGTGTTAGTCGCTTGCTCTCCCATGACTCACCCAACCTATTAATAATGTTGATCTGATGAAGTGCCTGAGGGCTGTAGTTACTCGGGGTATACAAGGTGACAAATGATGGGCAGATGTGTACCACCCATGTGTATGCCAATTAAGGGGGGATTATGGGTTATGTAGTCCATCATAACATGAATGGCGCTAGAGGAAATAGTGTATACAATACTACAGTACATCTCTTTTAATAGTGGATCCAGTTTTCTCCCTTTCTTTGAGGATCCATTAAGGTTTTATTAATACAATATTGCACATTCAACGCCACTTATTGGTAATTGAACCGATCAATGTTGCTATTGTAGCTCCAGTGTGGTAGTTATGGCCAATTATTGTTAGCACAAATGCACTTTGTAGACACTTATGTTTGTTATTTCCCTCGCTAGAAACAGTCCAACCTGACTAATTAGAGGAAAAGAAAAAAAAATCCACCTGGCGTCTCAGAGTTTATTATCTAACCGGTGAGGCCAATACTGACTCAAGTAGGCATTTATGTAGCTTAATATCCATTTGTGGGACTGTAAAGGACTTGCCGTAGGTAGTTTTCAAGTCACATGTGGCCACCAAGTCAAATTTGCTTGCACCCATGCATGCACATATTTATTTACAGTTTACTCATTTAATTACAGTCGCGAGTGTGTACAATACCGACCCGGTCCCCCCCCCATGGGATTTTAACTACGTGGGACTTGAACTTAGCTGCTGGGCAGTAGGTCTCAGTAACTGTCAGCCTAATAACGCTTGTGGAAATGTTTTGGGTCTTTTATGGGTGGCATACTACCCCTTGGCTCGCTGTAGTACATGTGACGGACCTGTGTGTCTGGCTTGGCTGCCTGCTGCTTTGAGACAGACGTCTGCAATGCAGCAAGGAGAGGAAAAACACCACATTGCTTCGTGGTGATGTTGTACCGAGGCTGTGTTTATTACCCGTAACACGTATCGAGAACAAAATGACGGAGTCCCTGAGGTAGCCACCCTTTACATTTGGCTACTACACGTCGTTGTCTAGAGACTTCATTTCACCCTCCGTTAAACGAGTGGGATGTGATTTACGGTGTAAGGCAATGCACAATGCTGCAATGGCCCAAGGGAGGATGGATATCATCCGTGATAAGGTACCTACAGCCACTTAGTGGAGGCCTCCCCACGATGCGTAGACTGTGTTACAGTTGGGGTGGTAATTGGGGCAATCAAGCATCATCTCAGACGTCCAGCGCTCATGACCATGCTTCGTGACCGTGCCTCGTGCCGGCCTACGTGCATGTGGAACCACGGTTAAGTAGCCGTGCGCCCGAATCGTGACAATCTCATACGCTGTCATCCACTTTCATCCGCTTTTCTGTTCTGAATAATAGGATAGGAGTCTATTCGCTCGGCAGGCAGGGAATTTGGTCAACCTGCCCTCGAGCGTTCTACATCCACAGCCAATCCTGCTCCGTCAATGTCGCTGCTTAGCAACGGTTCCACCTGTCCCACTGCACCGGATGACTGTGTGATTTTGGTGTTCGCCGAGAATTGTGGCGGATCTCCCTTTTTCCAAAAACCCAATGGAAAAGCCCAACTGTGTGAGTTGATGAATGGAGCCGGGGAAATGTAGTCGCTCTCTCATTCATAAACAGAGTTAGGCATTGTGCCAGGTCAGTTTGACATGATTGACTCTGTGATACTCAGGATGCTACTTTTACAAATCACATAAATGTCCAGGACTGCCAAGGGGGGCTTTTTAATATTGACCATTTATATAAACAACCCAGTTCACTGAGTTTAACAAACCTTTCTTCCTATTTGACCTCCCCCGCCTCCAGCTAATGGCGTAGCCCAATGCTTTCTCTACTGTTCAATGGCTTCTGTGGTGAGAGCTAATGACAGGGTCCGCTGAGTCAGTGTAGGGGTGGAGAGAAACCAGTCCCGGGCTTAACTAAATGAAGCATTCAGTCTTTAAGACGGTCACACCCGTATATCCTAATCCCGGCCTGGAATATTAAGACATCATCCTAAGCATTTGCGCTCAACTTTGTTCTGCCTGGCAGGCCTCTAAAATACCCTGTCACGTTCATTTGACCTGGAACTATATGAGGTAATGGGTGTTCTCAGGTCCCTGTGTTAATAGACCAAGTAACCTCAATGGTCCTAGTACCTCTGGTTGGAAACCACTGGTCTAACGGTTACAAAATGGAATCCTGTCAACTCCTTTCATTTCTATGTACAGTGGCCCAAATGACGGTCTCGGTAAAGAAATCTCGAGGACGTCTCGTTGCACGGTTCACACGCTCAGCTAGCGCACTGCCTTGACGGCTAACTCTGCCGAGTCACCCGAAGTGTATGAGATGGTGTTTTCCACGCGTTGAAGCTACAGCTACACGGGACTCCAACTGACCTATGTCCTTGTTTTCCCTGCCCTCTGTGCCCACGCGCTGTCCTCGCTAAACCCAGGGATTACAGGGGCAGGAGGAGCGGAGCCCCTGTGATTGGCTGGCACCGGCAGGAGGCCTCTGGCGGGTGACATTCCGACGGGGCAGAGACCAGGGAGGCGTGATGATTGACCCAGTTTGGGAGGGGAGACCGGGGCTGCACGGGGGGGCTTATGGAAGATGGAGAAAGTGGAAGGAGGAATCGAGGATGACAGTCAGGAGGATGGGGGGGGGTGGAGAGGAGGAGCGATGTCAACTGAAGTGAGACGGAGAGTGGCGTGGGGTATAATTAGGCCCGTTGACCTGTGTGCAACTCATAAAGCACCCGAGGCACGAGACGCGCCACACCCAAAATCAGGCCTCCAGAGCCCCAACCATCCCTCTCCCTCTCCCTCTCCAGTCCTTTCCTCCCTGGGCTAGATTTGCTGGCACATGATCGCTGGTATGCATGTTCAAACCAGGGAGAACGCGTCAGGGTTAGAAGTGATACGAGAAGACATTTTCCTCTCCCCTGGCCTGCAGACTGGCGGAGTTGTTTACTAGCTGCACACACGATATGTCACAACAACAGAGATGACTTGAAAATCTCCAGACGAAAACCATTTCAGCGTCACGATTGCCCTTTTCATGTGTGCTTGTTCCCGCCCCGAGGGGTATTTCCTCAGAGAGTAATTGAAGGAAAATACAGATCTGATTGTGGGTATTTAAGCTAGCAAACTACAATTTGCACGAGACTTTGCTAAGTAGTGTCGGAAATCATTCAACTACTTTCACACCTCACATTGAAGCAAAAGATTTGAAAAAGGCTTTCCTGCAGGTCAATGGGTTGCTAATTCATTCATCATCAAGGTAGTGGCCTGGACTTAGCAAAGTCTCTCCACCTTAGCAACACATGGGCTAGACATGCCTCGGCTTAGATTCACAGCTCAGCTCAATGTCTCTCTCTTTTCTCGAGTGTATATCCCCCCCCCTCTCTCTCTCGCTCTCTCTATCTCTGTCTTCCTCTATCACTCTCCTCTCTCTTTTTCAATAGTGCTTGTCTTTCCCCGTGCTTCTTCCATCCCAGCCGATATTAGCTTACTTATCCATGAGGTCCGCTACAACGCTGACACCCAGTCGTACGGGTACCTGCAAAGGGAATGCAAAGGGAAGGTTCTGAGAAAGGATATGAAAGATGGAGGAAGAGGGAACGAGGGAGCAGCAGGAGAGTCGGGAATGAGACGGAGAAAGAGAGAAGGGGTTAGAGAAGAAGAGGGTAAGATGGACAGGGAGTGTAAGACACGGTAAAAACCCGCGGGTAACAGTGAAACATGCTGCCTCGTGCGGATGGGCGAGGCACGTGCGTTTGTGTCTGGCTTCTGAGAGACGCGTGGGACCCACACCCTAGACTCATTTGGCAGGGCCTGTTGCCACGGTAACCGTCTCATTCCGGGGCCCCGGAGGACCGCTGTATAATGCGCATGGACCTCACTGGAGAGTGCAGGAGACAAATCGAGCAGACAAATGTATCTATGGGCTTCTAATTCAGTTACGATGGTCACAGGGGCCAGATGATGTGTTTGTGGATACGTGTGAACAGTGTTGGTTATTTCTCATAAACAACCACTCAACATTATCCCGCAGATGGTGCAAAGAAACCCTTGGCTTTGCTTCTGAATAGATTCTTGTCAGGTGTGCTCAAGTGCCAATTGGCGTAGATGGGGCACCAATTCAGAATGTAAGTCTGATTCTTGTTGTTGGAGTTCAGAGTATGACCGGCCTGTTATTTCTTCATCATTGTATTTGGTTTGATGGTACCTTTCGCCGTAGCACTGGTCGCTTCTATTTATGTCCTCCCTTTACTTGGCATAACCCCTCCCTCGAACACTTCTCATCCATACCTCTGTCCCTGTCTCAAGATGCAGAGAAGCTAATATGCACCTGGGTTTGCCAAACATGTGCCCGTCAGATTCTACACTGAGGATACCAGAACAAGTCCTCTGTAAATGCAGACTTGGGGGGGATTGTGCAATACTGCGGTGTCATTTACTGATTGATTTCCACAGCCACTCTTTTTTATTGCCCTAATCTTTCATGTTCTGTCCCTCTTTCTCCCTCTTCTCTTTACCCCTCCTCTTTCCATTTCCATCGCCCCCCTCTCTGTTTCCACCTTCCCCTCTCTCACCCCTCTCGCTCCCCCCCTCCTTGCACTCTTCAGTGTCTCGTTGTCATGGCAGACAGTCGGCATCCCGAGGACAGTGGCTCCTTTCACTGGGCCCCGCCCGCTAACGGAGGCCAGCACCAATCGGCGGCCCCCGCCGGCCACGGGGAGAACGGCTTCTCTTCCCACAGAGCGAACGGATACAACGGAGGACACGCGGGAACGGCCGGTGAGAGAGGTGCACGCCCTGGGGCCCTGGCCCGGGTTGTAGGCGTACGTGCAGACTGAACGTGGGTCTGTCGTGGCGCCGCCTGGCGTTGAGGCTGTAGGTTTTTAGGGGCCATTGGGTTTGTGAGGACAGCGTTGTACATGTACATGTGGCTAGCTCTCGTGAGGCTAACTCTTCTTTGAACCCTTCCTTCTTGAATGGATTGAATCCCCGGGATCCTACTTCAGCTGTCATTCACATTGTCAGTAATTTACAGATCCCACCCTTCAGGGGGCTTGAGGACCTCAGGAGCTGGGGAGTGCAAAGCAAAATGGCCTCCAAGGTCCTTTTTTTTGGACGTTCTGTAGGGGTTTGTGGATGCTGCTTAGGTGTGGATTCCCCATGCATGTGTCTAAGTGGGAGTGTGTGCCTGTCTGCGTGTGTGTGTGTGTGCGCTTGCCAGTGTGTGTGTCCACTTGCACATCCAGCGTTAGCTTGTATAGCTGAGCCAGGGAAAACAGAGGCATGGCTTTGCTCAAGCAGGAACAGGAAACGACTCGGGACTCCACTAGTAGACTGTCCCCAAGTAGGCCAGAAAGAAAGTGCCATGTCATACGAGTTCAGCCAAACATGGTTTTCACATCCATCATAGTTGCTGAACTGGCCTGGAAAGAGTAAAGCGAAAAAGAAAATATGAGCATCAGCTTCTTATTAAGGTTGTGCATGATGGTTGTGCATGACTGTTATAATGATACGGTCACACCAGGCTACAGTACCGTGTCCTGTCAGGTACATGGGGAAATACTGCAACTTAAGGTAAGTGGTCTGTCAATCCTCTTTCCCTGGCTGTGCCATTACATCATTCTTGTTCGGCTGAAGGCTGTTTTTCGGATCTCAGGGCGTCTTTAAGGAGGGTAATATGGTTATGATGAGGGTTATGATGCAAGCCAGCAGGTATATTCACTTGTAAGGGAAACATGGATTTTAACTTTGGGTTCGGAAGTTAATGTGAAATATTTATTATTGATTATTGATAATAAACACTTACAGAATTTTTCAATCCGATTTTTAGATACAGTTTTTTTCAGCAACATAGACCGCAGGACAACCAGGGCCACTTATCAAAGTCTCTACAGTGAATCACTGAGCCCAATTTAACCGTCTAAATGGGAGGCTTTCTGCCAGAGTGACTCGGCAAAAAGCCCCCTCACATGAACCCATTAACGGAGGCCCAACCCAGAATACCAGGAACTGTTGAAGTGGTCTGTTCTAAATGTTCCCACCATGCATGTCTTGTCCTCCCTGTCTGTCTCTTCTCCTGTCACAGTGGAGGACACAGCCAACCTGCCTCCCTCCCCTCCCCCTTCCCCATCGGCAGAGCGGATTGGACCAGTGGTGCAAGGTAAGCCCGCAAACACACTCAGCCACATGCCCTTACATGGAGTGATGCATTGAGTGTGTTTGCGACAGAAGTGATGTGTTGCACATCATATAGAAGGTAACACACGCTCCTCCACCTTCCTCGGGATGATGACGGTGACTCGGCCACTTCCCTGATTGGCTGGCTCTTCTACTCTTTCCTCTTTTTCATTCGTCACTCACTCCTGTCTCTCCTCTGGTCATCACTAGCTTCTGTACCCGCCCACTCCAGAACCCCACCTTTTTGTACAACTTGTCTTCTGAAATGATTGCCTCACTGCCACTTTAAATTTGGACCAAAAAGTTGTGTCCATTTAACGTAAGATTCAACTGCCAAATATGTGGCTGTTGAATCTGAAGTTTGTGGCTATAGCATTTAGGTCTGTGCCTACAGTGGCAACTTCTTTTTTCTTGGAAGGGCTATGGATAAAACACACCATTTTATATAGATTAGATATTGCACTGGTCCCATCAACAAAGCTGGAAGTGTCTCATCATTGTTGTTCCATCGTATACCCAGTACATCATTTCTCATATCCACTGACCTTCCTTGTTCTGTCTATGTCTTCACAAAGAGGAGAGACTAGAGGTTGTTCCTAGCCCCTCAGAGGAGGAAGGAACCAAAGTCACAGCAGCTCCTGAGATGGAGCACCCAGGTGTACAAGGGGAGGACTCTGATGAGAAGCCCACAGACATGCTCTTAGAGCAGGCTGATATAGTATGCGAGTCCCAGGCTTTGGCCTGCCCGCAGACTGAGACACTAAAAGTCCTCAACAGGGGGAGTCACCTGGCTGAGTTGGAGAAGCAATCAGAGGAAGGTGTGCTTGTGTGTCAGTGTTTGTGTGTGAATGTGTTTGTGTTTGAATGTGTGTGTAGGTTTTTTTTGTCTGTGCTCAGTATGTGTTGCTGTTTGCATGATTTTCTCCTGTTTCTCTATACTCAGTCTGCTGACATATGGTGCAGTCGCTGTTTTGATGTGATGGCTGTGATGTGGAGGGGGTTTCGTTCTCTGCTTCCTTTCTTCAGCTCTTTTGCACTACTGGTTTTGTAGCTGCTGCTGTTGCTGCAATGTGAACTCACTAGCACATTGATATCATGTACTTTTCTCATGGGCAAGCTATTCATTTTTGTGCTTTCATTGATCCAACATTTTGATGGGGCTTCTAGATCGCTTTTGTCTTCTCACTTGCTCAGTGCTTTTTGCCAGCTACATTGCAAATGAGACGGTCAGTGTTTTGAATATAAGGTGTGTTGTATCGTAAAGATTAATTGTGAATCTGTTTGATTTATTATTTTACTGGGTTTTGTTTTTGGCTTTTGGTAAATTATTTATGTTTTATTTGGTTTCAGTTTCATGTTACGGTCATTAATTAAGAGTTATTTAAAGTTTTGTAGAATGTAGAACATGTCCTTGTTCTTTAAAGACCTATGTTCTAACTCCACCATACTGCTGACACTAAATGATTCCCAACATCATGTATTGATTTTTTTGTTGTGTTTTATTTTGTTACAGTTTCAGTACAAAAAGAACGACTGTATGTCATTCCAAGTTTTTCCCACCTAGGGCCCTTTTCCATAAAGAAATTAAATATGACATAGAGAAACACACATATTCTAACTGGCGTCATTCCTTTCATTCGCTGGAGTTTTACAACCTTATTCTTTCCGAAGTCATTGCATATTCACAGTACGTCCTGACCTTACCTAAGTCAATGGTTGCTATATCTCAGCTGGGGCTCCCAGCCGTCTCACAATCCCTGACCAAGCTCACCACAATCGAACAGTTAAAGGCTGATTAGTTGACAGGTAGATTCAGGCGTGCTAGCCTGGAATACGTCTAATACTTTGAACAGTTAGGGAGCTTTGGGAAGTACTGACCTTAGTCATTGCATATTTATGTGTTGTTACAGATTAGTGTTAAATCCGCAGAAAAACATTACAACAATAACTCAGTAGGTACCAAAAGGCTAAGACATTGTTTAGTGAGCTAATCATATTTACAGACACTAACTAGAAAGACCACTGATATGGTCAACATGATTAATGGTTAAGATAGTTAAAGTACCATTTCTACGATGTACTTAGTTTTCAAACACAATCTGCAAAATTACTCCAACATTGGTGTGTGGACTTTGACTGAAAGCAAACTCTACATTAAAATTGTTCTAGAGGTTGCCATGTCCCTCAGGAGCCCTCAGAAGCTAAATCTGGGGGGCCTCCAGATATATATATTTTCAGTGCACATGTCTGTGCCAGATGTCTTGCACAGACATTTAAGTTATTTAAGAAATATAATTACTTTTCAATACTCCATATGAACACATACATTGTAAATAGTTTACTAGTTGTTAATTAGTACATTTATGAAGTACTATGGCAAAGGTGACAATATTGTGACCTTTAGAGTAAATCTGCCATCTATTATTGGTTGTTTCAGATGAATTGAAAAACATCTGCTCATCATTCAGTCGTTGTGGTGCTGCATGCAATCCCATTATCATCTGCTATGATCATCTGACAATCATGAAGCTGCACTCATGCTGCATTCTTGCTCCCAGTGCCCGAAGAGAGTATGCTCTGTGCTGTACGTTGTGCTTGATGGATTTGATCAGGGCTTTGCTTATCTGTGCTAGTTTTAGTTTGTGGAAACTGCAAGGAAAGAAAGCTTAGCTAATGTAAGTGATCAACAGCACAGACAACTGAAGATTTACTTGCAGGCCTGCTGCTGAACCCCGAGAAGCTTCCTTCTTGTGATGCTGCCCTTGTACAGGATAATCCACAGGAGCCAACCACAACTCGGTCCCTGGTGACCCCCGCCGGAGAAAGAGAAACACCTGAGGGAGCAGAGAGCACAGTGTCAATCTCCAAGTCCTCGCCTGGTTCCCCTAGAAACAGCAATCAAACAGCTCCAATCACCACTGAGCATGCAAAGAAAAGTCGGCCACTAGCGGAACCAGAAATGAGGCAAGGAACTGGAATGTTCCCTGGTGTGGTACCTGAGGTGGAATACATCCCAGAGCCCAAGACCACGGCTGAGAAACAGCCCTCTGTTGAAGAGCTCGACTCTACTCCTATTTCAGCAATATACATGCCCCTGAAAGATTATATTGAAGAAGAAGAGGAAAATGATGACCATGTCATACCCAGTGAGTCAGCAGCAAACGCAGAGCGTGTTAGTGACAAGAAAGACATCAAGCTAGAGAAATCTAATAAAAGAACAGGCCCTTGTCTGGCCACAGACCGGCCACTGTCATTTGAGACTAAAGACACTCCTCAAAGTGGTATCAGTGAAGGAGAGGAACTGAAGCAGGAAATACCAATATCTGTATCTGAAAATGTAAAAGATACATCAAACATTTCTTCAAAAGAAGAAATTGGAATATGTTCCAAAGATGTGTCGGGAGAGTCTTCAAAGGATGATTCTGGGATGACAGCCTACTTCGAGACATCTAAAAAAAGAGATACTGAAGAATCAGAAGAACGCGCTGAAGGTTACTATGAGCTCAGTAATGTCTGTGAGAAGAAGCCACCAGTGATGATTCTTGAGGCCAACATTGACATAAGCCATTTAATATCAGAAACGACAAAGTCCAGCACAATGTTGACCAGTGACAGTTCAGTGGACAAACTAGAGGATCTCCCTAAGAAAAAGGATGTTTCCCCTGGGCTGTCACCTGGGAAATTGTCATTGGAACACAGAAGTCTCTCCCTGAACTTTACTGCTGGGTCAGTAGGTCAAGATGGAGAGCAGAACCAGTCAATGCTCCCATCTGTTCCAGAAATCTCACCAGGAGGCCTAAGGGAATCCATTGGCTACGTTCCTCTAACCGACCCATCGCTGGAGAGCCAGATTACTCTTATGACTCCTGAGATAGCACTACTGGGCTCTACCCCCAAAGCCCCTACTGCTTCCCCTGAAGAAACCGCCTCAAAGACACCAGAGTCTTCAGAGGTTTCACTCTCCGCCATGACGCAACACCACACCCATTTGAATGACCCATCCACTGACCTTCCTGAGATGCTGGACTTGGCTGGTGTTAAACCCAAACCAACACTGGAAAAGAGAGAGCTGGAGCAGCAAAATAGAAGAAGATCGGTCCCTGCCTGTCCGACTGCTGCTCTGGTGGGCAGTTCTCTGGCAAAGCTGGTGCTGGGAAATCAGCAGCCACCTAAAGTGGTAGGCAGAGGAGAGAGGCTGCAGGAGGAGCTTGGTTACTGTGTGTTTAGTGAGTACTCCGGGCCTATGCCCTCACCAGCTGATCTGCACAGCCCCGTGGGCTCCCCACACCAGCGTTTCCCCACGGTGACTGAAGGGGACAGTGACGAGGAATTGGGAGGCGTGGCTTGTGAAAAAAAAGCAGCATTGCATTCAAACCAGAGGGAAGACATTGACAGCGCAGAGGCTTCTGTAAAAAAAGACAAAGAAATGGAAAGAAAGGATTTGGTGGTAGGAACAGTTAAGACAACTTTGATGCTTGAAAAAGCTGTCACGGTAGGTGTCAAACCAGATCGCCTGAGGATCCCTGTGGCTCCATCCAAAGATAAATTGTCAGAGTTCAGACTAGAGAGTGGTCTTCCTGGGGACCTCAAAACTGAAGCAATTCCTGAGGTGGAGTTAGAGCAAGACCTTTCCAGAGAAGCGTCTCCCATCCCACCAGACTTTGCATTCACTTTTGCCCCTGAGATGAAGGAAGCCCAGCTTTGTGCAACCCCTGAGTCTCTTGCTAAAAATGCTAATGAAACAAAAGCAGAAGTGGCGTCGGCAAGGATTGGGAAAAGTCTGAAGACTGGCCCAGAGACGAAAAAAGGGGAGGAGAAATCAGACACAGATGATGTCAAGTGTCAATTAACAAAGAAAGAAAACACAGAAGGCTCCATGACATCACCAGATTCTTTAGTGCATATCATCAATGCCCAGGAGAAGCGTGAAAGCAAACTTGAGGCCGTACCAGAAGAGGCTGACATTTCAAAAGAAGAGGCCAGAACCAAAGCTGCAGAAACATTGCCAGCCCCCTCAAACACGACCACAGCCGACGTAGAAGAGGCCAGCGAGCAGCTGCAAAAGAAAAGTCCAGAGAAAAAAATATCTGTAAGTTCTCCAGTTATTGTCATACCTCAGGCACAAGTTGAAGAAGAAGAGGACGATGATGATATAGAAGTAGCTGAGGAAGTCTTGGAGGAAGGTGAAGACCCTAATTTTTTAATTAATGCAAAAGAGCAGGAGATTCACCATGCAGAGGAAGAGGTATCAGAAGAGGTAAGGGTGGTGGATGGAGTTGAAGAGGCTATAAAAAAGCATGAAGACCTGGAGTATGCTAATCCTGTTGATGACCGATCATGTGACGCTACTGCACCAACGATCGATGAACGGGATTACGCCGATCACTTGACTAATTTATCAGCCTGCTCAGACAATGACCACCCACAAACCTTAGAGGGAAAAGAGGAAGAGAGGGAGGAAGAGGAGAAGGAAGAGGTGGATGAGGGGGCGAAAGAGTCTGGCAGGGTGGGGTTGAAAGTCGATGTAAACGTTTGCAGTCCAGAGGAGACCGAGTCCTCAGATGTGCTGCAAAGCCAGACCACAGCCCAAGACGAGACCACCATGGATGTCTCCATGTTAGACACCGACAGTGGCTGGGTGGATTCTCAAGGTATTAGTCTCAAAATATGCATGCAAATACGGCCAGAGATGACCGTTATACCTGTCTCCGTTGAGTAAGAAATCCATTTGTGTGACAGTATCTGCCAAACGCGTGCGCAAGGCTACTTAGCAGCCTTTTAAAATTGGACTTTAAGCGACAAGGCACAATTCATATGTTGGGAAACTTTAATTGCGCGTTAAACGTAGGTGCCATTTTATTGATTAGAGCTATGTGGAAGACGGCTCATTAGAGTCAGGTGTGTGAGGGCTTTGCCCACATGTCCTATCTCATCCTGTTCTGCAGATGATGACAGAAGCGTAATAACAGAGCAGATTGAAGCGCTGTTGACAACGCACAGTCCTGCAAAGACTGCCCTGGTAGAGAGAGCCTCTAATAAGAGGCCCTCCGGCCTAGGGCATGGACGGGTCACCACACCTGAGCGCAAACCTCCTCGCAGAGAACCCATCAGTCGCCGTCCAAGGGAGGAGGAGAAGAAGAGAAAAGGTTTTTTTTAGTACTCGATTTGTTAGATTGTCTCTTTTCTACACTGTGTTGTTTATCTCACAACTGCGCTTTCATGTTATGTCAAAAAGAAAAAAGACTATTGGGAGGGATTTTGTATGTAAGATGTAAACAACAATGTTGACAACGTTTCATGGTCTTGAAACCCATACCGAGGGTGTTACATGGAAATGTGACAATGCCTTCAATGTGAAGAAAAAAAGACATTCCGTAACACTTCTACTCACTTTCCTAACCCTGTCTCTCCTCTTTGTTAGTGGGGACTAAAAGAACTGAACAGTGTAAAGTATCAGTCCTCCAGAATCGCTCCCCCACTCGGAAGAGTCTAGTCAAAGCTGCTACGTTCAGACAATCTAGACCTACTTCGTACTACGCCTCTGCTAGACACAAGCCACCAGGTGACCTACTGTTCTCAAACAAGGGGAACCAATGCAATGTAGCTGTCCAAAAGCCTCCTGTGCACTGCAGACCCATCGCTAAAGGTTTTTCTTGCCGTCTTTTTTCTTTAGGTGTATCCCAGTGTATATGGTCGTTGTTTTTTCTTTCGTTCTGTTAACAAGAATCATGTTACCGTACCCTGATCCAAGCTGTAAGTCCCATGTTTTGGTGAAAATAGTTGTGGCTTTGTTATGATTTTTTCTCGAGCCATCCCTTGCTTGTCCCTCGCTTGTCATCTCTTCTGTCGGGTGGAAGTGACTGGCAGGTGTATGGTGTGCCGCTCTGTGAACTGAAAAAACATCTGAATGTGGTAGGGGACAATTTTGCCAGAAGGAAATGTGTCCTTCAAGGTAATGAAATGATAAGGCCTTGTATGAGGAGGTTTCAGGTTCAGTGGATGAAGATGGAAAGAGGACTGCGTGTGTATTTGAGTGTGTGAGATGTTTTTGTGGGTTGTATAACGATCTTGACTATCTGGCACTCTATTCCTTGCTTTTGCTGTGGGTCTGTGTCTGTCTGTGAGCCTGTCTGTGTGTGTTGGCTGATATTGCCCTCTGCTGGCCTATTTCTAACATCTCATACTACATCTGTCTTCTCCTCAGCTATGGAGTCCCGGCCTCCTCTTAGTGTGGCCCAACAATCTCGGGAAAGGACCTCTGTGAGTAATATTCCTGTCTTCAGGCATTCCTCCATCCATATTGTTTATATTTTTTACTTCATGTGCATCTTCTGAAAAATGAAACAATCTGTTTCTGCCGCAAGGACTGCTTTTTTTCTTTTTGTGTTCATCATAATTTCTTTCCTTCCGGTCACTTAAACAATCTGTTTGCAGATCATTAACCAACGTTCTTGAGCTCATGTCTCAGAACCCTCTCCCATTCTTCTGAGCCTCACCCAGTCCCCCTGTTCACGCCTTCCCCAGCGCACGTCTCACATCTGTCCTTCTTGTTCACCACTCTGTCCATCCATCGCGTCATCCCTCCATCCTGCCTGCGTTGCCACGGCTACCGTCCAGAGCCTCACACGCACTGCCTTAAAAAACCACAGACTAACCCGGGGGTTAGAGGACCTACCCCCCAGACCCAACTCTGCATGTTCCCTCACTAAACGCAAACCCCTAGTGGAGAGAGAGCTATGTGGGCCCCGCCCCTCCTCCGCATGCTCAGGCAGACACTCCCCCTCCCCCGCACTGCAGAGGCGGGGACGCAGTGAACAAAAGGTAAGGAGGGGTAAGGAAAGGAGACGACATGGCGTCCTTTAGAGCGGTGGCCTCCCCTTGTCCCTTTGCAGTCTTCATAGCGGTGCTTATTAACTGTCAGTGTCGCGGGTGTTCATTTCAATTCTCATCTTAGTCCTCCGCGACCCGGCCGGTTGTTGTCAGTGCGATGGTGTGTGTGTGTGTCTGTCTGAGAGGTGCTGATTCACGTCTGCCGTGTGTTACAGGAGGGAACCCACCGCAGTCCGGAGAAAAGATCCTCTCTGCCCAGGCCTGCCTCCTCTCTGCCCCGCCGGGCCCCTCCAACAGAGCAGGACACCAGCCCTGCCCCCCGCAGGCCAACCTGTAATACTCCACCCACCAACCCACCACACACACTACTCTTCAGACTAATTAGTTATGGCCATGTTAACCTGTCCCATTTCGGCACAGAGAAACACTTGACAGAACCTGGGGAGCAGATATGCTTTTGAATTTGTGACGTGGTGTGTCTGGCGTCCACTCTTAGCAGGCCTTCGTGCTTTTGCCTTGAGAGTCTTGAAAATGTCTCGTACAAAGAGCATCCCAAGTGGCTCGGCTGTCCAAGTTGGAGCCTTGAATATGCCACTAGCTGACGAGTGGCTGGGAAGCCCATTGGGTAATGAAATTGCGGGTGGGGGGGGGCATTGTTAGCAGGGATTTCCTGATCTCATCATGCTCTAGCAAGTCCCAAAGGCAGTTTGGGCCCATCCAAAGCTAATTGAAGTTGTCATGTTGGTGAGGGTGCCCTAATGCCTTGTCTTGCATGCCTATAAGGAAAGCCTGCCGTGATCGTCAACTGTACCACATGTGTTGGGCAGTCTACAGGGCTGTAGATTAGATTGGATGTGACAACACTGAATACAATGGAGAAGGAGAGTTTAAAACCTGATTGGGGAACAGCAATCAACGATTTCTGTACTTTGAGCGTTTTCGGACACTCTCCGGGCCTCAACTATATTTTTCTCTTAACCCCACAACTATCCTGTTTATTAACCTCCACCTTCTCAACCTACATGTAAGCTCCTCCAGTTCAAACTCCCTCCTTCCTTCACCTCACCTCTTCTATCTCCTCCCTCTCCTTCTGTAGCAATTCAAACTGAGCCCAGAGGGGAGTATAGGTCTGGGAGATCCCATAGCGTCGCAGGTAGATCCAAGATTGGTCCATGTTCTCATCAGCACCCCTTTGCACACACTAGCTCTGTCTGCATGCTAATGGGTCAGCCATTTTGTTTTTGTCAGTGGCTGCCATGTTATTCGTCTGTGAATGTATATTATCTTCTGTTCCTACACGGCCTCACTGTGAATTTGCGCAGAAACGTACAAAAAGTAATTTCAAGAATGAAATGCACTTGTGTGCGTTTCAGGGAAACCCTGTTTGTGCTAAGATGCACCTTTTTACAGGCCAGATTCAGTGCGTTTGTAAACATTTTAGGGAGACTTGATTTGTGCGGAAATGCACAAAATTAATTGATACAATAAAATGATATCGTATATATGTTTAGTAAAGCCATTTGGTGCAAAAGGACATGTAGCTTTTAAGGATGTCAAGGAATTCTGGGCATAGACAGAATTGTCTCAACAAGTAGACATTTGACATTAAACATTTTTGTTGTCTCACCTTACTTGCATTTTGTTTACTGTAGTATGACAAAGCGCAGCAATTCCCTCCATGTAAATCTTTGTTTTGGGCATCAATACAATTTTTCCACATATCAGGTGTCACAACAACATACAAAAAAAGCACAAAATCCCTGACATTACTTTTGTATATTATTTTTGCTCAAATTCCCTGTGGAACTTTGTTTTCTGTCCTGGCAAATGCATCACAATCATTCTGCTTGCTTCAATGCTTTCTGGTTGAATTCTGTCTCATAGTCTTGTTCGTTAAATTGCAGTGTTTGCCGTCAAGTCAAATCGGCTTGTATTGTGGTTGTCGATACTCGGCTTTCAAAATAAGCAGAAAACAAAGCACCACCTCTCTTTCTCTCAGAGTCCAGGTCTCACTCTCTCTCACACTCGACTTGTGTCCCGGTCTCTGCTACTGGATCTCACTCCTCCTGGTCTCTCACTCTGTCTCAATCTCAGCCTCCCTTCTGTCAGTCAGTCTCTTATGCTTCCTCCCCAACCCCTCTGTGACCTCCCCCGTCCCCTCCGATCAGCCGGCACCAACTCGTCGGCCCGCTCCCGGTCTGCCCGGAGCGGAGGCTCAACGCCCCACACCCCCGGCTCCACGGCGGTCACTCCAGGCAGCCCTCCCAGCTACTCCGGCCGCACCCCCGGGAGCCGCACCCCCGGGAGCCACACGCCCAAGTCTCTCAGGTTGGTCGCCCGCCGGGCAGGGCAGTGGGCCGGGGTGGGGGGGCCAAATCCTAGACCTGGAGAGGACGGCCTCACGGGGTCTGGACGCTGTCCTCTTGGAGTCCACTGACGCAGGATGTCTCCCCTTCAGCCTCCTCACGCAGGAAAAGAAATTCGCCGTGATCCGCACGCCGCCCAAGTCGCCCTCCACCACCCCCAAGCAGCTGCGTGTCCTCAACCAGCCGCTGCCCGACCTGAAGAACGTCAAGTCCAAGATCGGGTCTACGGACAACATGAAGTACCAGCCCAAAGGTGGCCAGGTAAGATGAGAAACCAATTAGGAGACATGGACGTAGTTTAATGGCGAAGCAGCCACCGGTGTTTTCTTTCTCTCTCTCTTCCTTTTCATTCTGCCGTGACTTCTCCCATCTCTTTTGGTGACTTTATTCTTAAGCCCTCAGTCTGTCTCGGGTCCTTCCACGCCCTCAGTCCCTCACTCCTCCCATGTATTGTACTGCCATCTCTGCCAGAGCAAAACCTGACCCTCCCTTCTAAATGTTTATTCCCCCCTCTGTTCTGATTGGATGAGCGCTGTTTATCATCTGCCTTGTTCGTGGATGCGAGTGATTGGTTAAAGGATTGTTTGATCTATGGCACGATAATGAAAAGCAGATTAGAACCAGAATGTTCAGCTACAACAGTCTAGTGCTTTATCTCCAGGGAAGGATACAGTTAGCCTGAATCCCAATCAGTTTGTACTGTTCTGTTTTGCATTGTGAATTATGTGTTTCGGTTACACGGCACAACTAAAACTAGGCTAACAGTATATGAGATAATGTCAAGAGAATTTAAATATATTTTCATTTAAACACTTTAAATTTTTTCAATAATCTTAAAATTTTAATCACTTTGTTAATGATAGTTTAAGCATGTTCACTCACTTTGCTCACTCAGTCACTCACTTACTCTGTAGACTACATTTTCAACCAGCAAGCTGTGTATTTACTGGTATTCTTTTAGAAGGCATGAGGAATCAATAATCTATGTTTGTGTGGTTCTATCACATTTTGTTCTGTGATTAGAACTCCATAGAGTAGTGGTTTAAAGGAGGGCTAATGTCCTGGTCTCTACACATTGGGTGGTATAATTAATTACATAATAATCACATAATAATGTGATCTTGTAATTATTAAAAACAACAGGGTGTTGATTTAACTGCAATGTTGCATGCAGTTATATACAGTGTGATTCTCTACATGCATTTGTTGTAGGTAAATATTAAGACACTATCAAGAGTTTAGGGAGCTTTCACCCACACAAAAGGGATAATATAGTTATGTGAGAACTAAGTGCACCATTTAGAAAGTTGTCTTTCTTTTACGTATTCAGACACAATGATATTTGAGCTAAATGTGGACCATATTCTCTGATAAAGTTTATCCACATAAAGAAATCACAAAAATAGTTGAACTTTAAAACAAATTCTACAATTAAAATAAACAGAATTCCAATTTTCGAACCTGGAAAAAGTTAGTACACCCCTTTCACCATTAAAATTAGAATCAGGTGCACTAAAACTGTTGCAAATTATTAGAAGATTATTAGTCAGTAACTTATGTCCTGGTGTAATGATTAGATACTTGGACTGGGTTTGGTCTTAAATATATGGAGTATGGTAACACATCATCCTAGAATAAAAGACCTATACAAGGTCCTCCAAAGAAAGATTATTGATGCCCTAGACCTGGGAGGGGTTACTAAGCCATCTCCAAGTAAATCACATCTACTGTCTGTCAGATCATTTACAAATGGAGAAAATTCCAGACTACTGTCAATTTACATTGACCAGGTTGTTCTTGCTACATCGGTATGACTGTGCTACAGGACACGGTCGGCGAGCGTCTGCGTGTCTCTGTTTAATTGGCACAATTTATGTGTCCTCAGATGACGGGAGAATCCAGGTCATGGCCTGGTTGATGAAAGACTAGGTCTGTAGGCCAGGTTTCTCCTTTCTAGAGACGTATCAGCCTTCGTACACTCCCACTCATCCCCTTCCTTGGTGCCTGAGTACACAGTTCAGGCCTTCCCTTTTCATTCTTTTGTTTATTAATTACACTTTCAAAAATGTCACTTGCAGCACTGCATGATATAGCTGTAATATATTACTTATTGGGTTTTAGAAATTCATCTTTCCACTTAAATACAATGGTATTATGAGCTTGATGTAAGATTTAATAAAAACATGAATCTATTCACAAAATAGATGTACATTTTGTAAAAAAAGAATAGATGTTTTTGTTTTTATTAGATTTTAGATTTTTGGATTAAGATTTTAAACCGGAAGTTGGGCTTCAGTCTTGTTTCATCAAAGTGTGGATCCAAGGCTAACCTGAGGTATTCTCCCCATGGAGGCAATGTATGTACTACTGCTCTGCTCTTTATCCATCCCCCCTGGCCGTTGTATTGGCTTCTTTCTCTCTTTCCTATAACCTTCTCTTCTAGCGCCGGCCTTCTTTTTCAATGGTAATATTATTGTCTTTTGTTCGTTTTATCTTCACTCAGTTTTGACAATGTGCATCGTATCACGGGAATCCACAACAAAACAGTGTAAATTTGAGGAGCAAAAAATTATTCACAGAAAAGTTACTTCCTTTAGATCCCTTGTTGCTATTATATTATATCAATGTCCTGTGAACATTTGGATGGACACCTGCATTTGAAGACCTTTGTGGGTGGATGCTATGGCTGATGGATCAAATCCATCTGTCGTTAACAACAGGAGCTACAGTGACATTTGTATTCACGTCCAAGAAAATAATGCTTATTTAACACAACAAAATAAACCCATGGATTAATGGATGGATTGATGATTGATCAATAAATGAATAGATTGGTTGATTAGTCAACGATTAGGAAAAGGAATGACTTAACAAACTAATGGAGTAGCAAGTTTGAACAGACAAAAGGTCCATGAGTGTCTCAGTGTACGGGTACTCTCATCCCCAGGTCTTCATTCCAAGTGTTAAACTGGACTTTAGCCATGTCCAGTCTAAGTGTGGCTCCCTGGACAAAGTGCAGTATTCGCCCGCCGGGGGAAACGTGAGTCTCACCAGTGTTTATACAACCCGCTCAAGTCACTTTTAATCACTAACCAACAGGCATGGAGGTGAATGGTGGTGAATTGTGGTAGTTCTGTTGGTGTTTTCTACTGCTGCGCTTTGAGTCTTGGCTACATGGTCAATTGGCTTTTCAATCGCAATAACTCTGTTTAGTCTTGGCACAAAGCACAGCGGTTTAACCTCATAGAGCAGAGGTCTTCAAATCTGGACCTCAAAGCCATTTCCATTTTTTCATTGCAACCCCATAATTAGAGCCGTATTTAGACTTGTGATACCAGGTGGTTGCAATTAATGATGAGGTAGAACAGAAAACCAGTAGGCTCCGGACCTTATAGGGTAAGATTTGAAGACCTCTGTCATAGAGGATTGGTTTAGAACAGTACCCATGCATGCAGGGGCATCAATATTTCTCTAACAATCTTCTTTTAACATAAGATTTTTTGATTTGTATGTACACTCTCTCCATCTAAAAACATAATGTAAATCATCACCCACTAAGGATTGAAACATATCAATGAAGCCAATAAAGATTTGTTGAAACACCCATTCCCAGACTTGTCACTTATCACCTGTGTTTTTTTGTGGTTTTGTCAAAGGCCACATTTCAGAATGTCTGTGTGTATTGTTTGTTTAATAATGTCAGTCGATTGTGTGTTGTTCTTTCAGAAGTTGTGCAATGGATTTACTTTATCGCCAGATGACTGTATTGAGATTTCGTTTGATAACGTTGAGTCTGTTCTTTTCCACTCCTTTTACTGCCAAAGGATGAGCATATTATTAACCCTCCCTCAGACCTCTACCAACGTCTTTGTATTTAGTGAGATGATTTACTGTGACGTTGTACTTGTGGATAATCATGTATTGCTCCGCCTGTTTGTTTTGTATATTGTACAGAACTCCTTGCAGTTCCTTTTTAATACATCCATAATTTGTGCCTTTTCGTGGAGGAGGCATTCTCCTGCCAATCTAAGCAGTTCGACTATCAATTCCCTTATTTAACACCAGCAGTAGACAACATGTATGCGCCTCTCACAGGTCCAGATAACCACCAAGAAGATTGACCTGAGCCACATCACCTCCAAATGTGGATCCATGTCCAACATTCGTCACCGGCCAGGTATTCAGCAAATCCATTCCCTGCTTAACCAATGTCTCCAATATAACAACTGTTGGGTGACGAGGGCATGAGGAACATTGCTTATTGTTCCATATTAAGAACACTGCTTTACTTCGGCCAAGTCACTATAGCCAAAGTTCAATAGCTATTGTTCAAATTTCTACTATTAATATTTTGACTATTGCAAATTTTGATGTATAAAATTATTATTTATTTGATTTGTTTGCATCTTTGACATCTCCCCTCGCCAGTTCTGGTATTTCCTCTCCTGCTTCTTGTCGTCTCTTACAGGGGGGGGTAACATTCGTATCGAGAGTGTCAAGTTGGACTTCAAGGACAAGGCAGAGGCCAAAGTGGGCTCCTTGTCCAACGCCAGTCACACCCCAGGAG
The DNA here is from genome assembly GCA_016801125.1 of Novumbra hubbsi. Classification (NCBI taxonomy): domain Eukaryota; kingdom Metazoa; phylum Chordata; class Actinopteri; order Esociformes; family Umbridae; genus Novumbra; species Novumbra hubbsi. The sequence continues at coordinate 23,132 of JACXGK010006278.1, forward strand.
GAGGACAAATCATGGTGAGGGAATCTAAAGTAACAGGATTTGACAGGGTCCTGTTCATTAAGCGCCAAACTCAGAGCCCTGAAACAGGGAGTGGTTACTTTAGCTCGCCCAATAAGAATCCCTCGCTTTCATGCTTTGTTGCAAAATAATGACATCAGACAATTCCCCTAACGGACACAACCCCTGGTTGATGTGGGTTACAGGGTTCGAATCCCACCAAGGATAACCGGTTCACCCTCTCGCCCCCCTCCCAGATCGAGAGCCACAAGCTGACGTTCCGCGACACGGCCAAGGCCCGCGTGGACCACGGGGCGGACGTGATAACCCTGTCGCCAGGCGGCACCGGGGGCACGTCCCCCCACCGCCTCAGCGACGTGTCGTCCACGGGCAGCCTCAACCTCCTGGACTCCCCGCAGCTGTCCACGCTGGCCCAGGACGTCACCATTGCCCTGGCCAAGCAAGGCTTATGAGCCCCCAGAGTCAACTCCCCCAGCCCCCCCCCACCACCCCACCCGGGAAACCTTGACCGTCTGACCTCCAACTCTTCCCTGTCAGTCTAACACTGCAACAACCCATCATTGACCTCCCCCAAGATAAGCAACCCGACGACTTCCATCGTCTGTTATTCCACCGTCTGTCATTCCACCAACACCTCCCCCCACCGCTCCTCCTTAGGAAACCACCACCATCAGGGGGTTTTAAAGACTGAAATTAGGATATTTTTCTGCTCTGTTTTTCTTTCTGTTCGTACCTAATGGATGTACTCAACTCTGCTATTTTGTCTTTTTATGCTGTTGTTTCTTTCTGTTCCACGTTCAAGGCCTGTGTTTGTGCTGGCTAATGCACCAAAAGAGGTGCAGTGATAATGTTAAAAGGGCATTATCCGTGGCCCCCGACTTATTTCTATTTGGTGGCAGCGATCTCAACAGCATTTCATTCCAATTGGCTGTATTAACAGAGCCAGACTGGTTCCGTTCTGTACATGTGTTCCAGGTTCTGAATGAGTCACTCGACTGTAGACTGTCCCATTTTTTAACAAAATGTATACAATTCAATTCATTGTAACTGTAATTGTGCTTTGATGTTTTGAATTGGTTATGGTTTTAGCCATAAGGCTTCATGATGTTTTTTGGCTGAATTGTTGGACAAACTATGGTTTTGTTTTGTTTTTTTATACCATAAATAGTGTTGTTTTCTTCGTGGCTGCATTCGCTTGGCTGTGCGTTGCAGTCTTGTAAAGTCAAAATGCTATAAAATGCTAGCTTTCCAATAGACCTCTTCCACAAAACATCTGGCTGCTTTTCTGCCACAGTGATGTGAATGTTAAATCGAAAATAGCTTTGTGGTTTTCATGATGCATTGCTATTTGGGCTGATTTGGCAAAAGCCAGTGAATTAGTACAGAGATATCCCGGTTATTGACGTAAAGAAATAATAATATCTAGTGGAAACTTTAGGGGCTAAATTGTATTGTTTCATTTCACACTTTCTATAGGCTATCCTGTTTTTGCCAGCATTAGACAAATTCCTGGATTCAATCAAAAAACAGAATATAAAGGATATGTCCAAGGAGATTACCATTTTGGATGTATTCTGCTAATGTTGGCTCAATCTGAGATTGCCTTTTTAAGCCTATAACCCTTTCTGATTGAATCCAGGAACTAATTTGTTTCAAATTGCCCTTTTCTCCTGCTTTTAGATTAGCAAGAACATTGACCTTGAATGAGCTAAGGGGCTGGGTTACCTCTGTTGGAATTCAGAACGTTTCTGGAGCTTTATATTTAAATAAACATTCCATGAAAAGAGCAGCTATTGTGTACACTGTGACGATGTCCCATTCAGATGGTTCAGACAAGACTTGTAAAGAGGGCTAATAAAGCAAAAATTGATTTAAACGCTCTGTTGCTAAAGGGATGAGGCGGAAGGAAAAAATAAAAGTCATGTTCTAGCCATTTTTCTCTGTCACCATTTGTGAAATCCTGACCACCTTTCCCAAATATCCTTTTATTGGTTCCTTAAAGTATTTTCTGTAATTCTCTTTTCCTTCCACTCCTGCAATCCCTTGCCTGTTTAAATGTTAAAGAGACCAAGATATGCACATTTCCAATGTTTGAAACAATGCTGAGAGCAAAGAAATAACAGGGAAAAAATGTACATTCAATAAAAAAGCATTAGCTTGAAAGAATATTCTGAATGTTCCTAAATCGAATGAGCAGCCCTTTTTATGAATGTGTATGGATTATGTAGGCTAATTGAAAGATTGCATATTATTTTCGGGTGATGTGATTTGATTGTATGCATACAGGTGTTGTTGACCCTTATAGGACAAAAGGTGGTGTCCATCTGAACAAAATGCCATGACCCTCGGACCAAGGGCCAAATAAGGGATATTTATTTAGGTGTAATTATTTATTGGTCTTGTCCACTCAGGCAAAAACAAATATCTTTATAGGCTATAGTTCAAAATTATATTCTCTGGGCATCTGTGTAAGGTGTAAAACAAATCTGCCCAATAACCTTTATTATGTAAATAACTCTAGATGACATTTGTGCCTTATTTTGCCCTTCAGTTTCGTAAAATGCTAATGTAATGAAAACAGCTATAGGGATTTGGCAAACAACCTGTTGATGTTTTTCAAATGGAGATTAAATAATAATGGGGTGTGGAGAGCCTGCATGAGATATATGCTTGTCTAAACGGATAATTCGTTGGTTTTCTTCGTCGTTTATGGTTAGTAGCCAAACTGACCATACTGATGTTGTCAAGGAAAACAGATGTTCGTAGTTGTAGCACTGCGTCTTTAAAGCGGCTCACCAGTCCGCTGCTGTGCGATTAATCATTGCCGTTTCTCGCCGCCGCTGTTCTGAGGGTGTTGCTGTAACCAGATTGCTCTCCGCCGGTTACCACTACCGCTCCCGACACTTGCAGCCATTTTACACAAGACGAACAGAATCATAATGTCGTGAGGCGTCACCTCACCTTCAAGGACCGGGGCCAGGTACCAGCACCTCCGCATCTCGACGGCGACAGTTCGGTGAAAATGGTGAAGCGAAAAAGCCTGGATGACACCGACACGGAGTGCGGAAAGGGGATACCGTTTCCGATCCAGACCTTTTTATGGAGGCAGACCAGGTTAGTGTGGAGAGGACTACTGATAACAGGTGTTTGCCACGGCTGAGAATACAGACTGTGAAATGATAGCGTGATCTGTCAGCCATGGTAACGCTCTCCATAACCATATAGTCTATACATTGAAAAACGTTGTTTGCTTGCAGTGAGAGATTTTAATGTTCGTGTCAAACAATCTTTTTTATTTCTCATAAACCCATTTACTGGGCAGTCATATATGGCAATGCGTCGTTAGTTCATTTTGGAAGGCTTTTGAAGCATATGCAAAGCATTTATTCCTTATAAAAAGGAAATGCACTGGTGTACGAGAACTAGCTGTTCTTAAGCATGTTGTGATGTCACACCTGTGAAACATGACTGGAAAAGGTGAACATAATTGCCTTATCATCCGTCCGGTTTATGGTCAGATGGCATATGTTTACTGTTATTTGCAGATGCATTGATGGTACAAACAATTGTATTTGATCATTTTAAGGATGACTGCATGGCACATGCAAGGGATTTGACTCAAGCTCTAAATATATTCGTTACGGAATTTTCTATGTATTTTAATATGGTATGGTGTTATGTCATTTTTCAAACAATGCGAATTGACCAAATTAAATACGGCCCAATGTTTTCATGATTACAGCGCATTTCTGCGGCCGAAGTTAGGGAAGCAATATGAAGCATCTTGTGTGGTAAGTCATTTTTAAAATGCAATAATGCTTAGAATGAATAATTGCTTCCTTCTCCCACGGCATAATCTGATCCTCTCCGCACCTTCGAATTAAAGGAGCATTTAGAGGATTGGAGTTTGTCCTGTTTCATCCTGTTCTTTGCCTTGTCTTGTCGGTACTACGAATTAAGGTTTGAACGAATAAGGTAAGTAATAGTTACCTTGTAGCCTGAAAACATATATCAGTGTATGTGCAAAGGGTAATGGCCATTTATCTGAGGCCTGCCTCTTTCCTGAAGGCATATTGATTTCTATTTCCTTGGGGCCACATATAGCTTGAGCTACATTTACCAGCATTCAATGGATCTTCTGTGTCAGTGATCACTTGATCGTATTAATGATTATGAAAGAATCAGTTTGGACCATAATAAGGACAAGACCACATACTAGTTATCGAATACGGTTCACTCTGTCCCTGTGCTGCAGTCGTTTGAGCGGGTGTTGGTTGAGAACAAGCTTCATGGCCTTTCTCCGGCGCTGTCCGAAGCCATTCAGAGCATCTCTCGATGGGAACTGGTCCAGGCTGCGCTGCCCCATGTGCTACATTGCACTGCCATCCTGCTCTCCAACAGGAACAAGCTGGGTAAACGCACACACTCTACACACCCTGAGCCTGCAAATTAAACGTACCGTTGACAAAAGCCCCTTCACAGTCTCTGTGTGCGAGGTCACCTAGGGGGTACGGATCCCACCTTCCTTTCGACACCTCTAAACTAAACGAACCCCCCCTTCAACCCCCCAGGTCACCAGGACAAGCTGGGCGTGGCGGAGACCAAGCTGCTCCACACGCTCCACTGGATGCTGCTGGAGGCGGCCCAAGAGTGCAACCACGAGCCCAGCCTGGGACACGGCTGGTCGGGGGGCAGCAGCAGCTCGGCTTTCCTCCAGCCTCTGGGGATGGGGAACCAGGGCTCCCCGTCGGGTAGGGGCGGCCAAAGTTGCCCGGGATCGGGCACAGGTTCTGGGTCTGGCGTGCCACGCCGCAGCGGGTCCCTGGAAGAGGACGAACATGCCCGCACCAAGCTCTTCCACAAGAGCATGGCCACTGTGGAGCTGTTTGTCTTCCTGTTTGCTCCCCTCATCCATCGCATTAAGGTACCAATGACTCATCCTTCCTGTTTGCTCCCCTCATCCATCGCGTTAAGGCCCGTATGACTCATCCTTCCTTTTTGCTCCCATCATCCACCGCGTTGATGTACCCATGAGTCATCCTTCCTGTACCGCCCCCCCCTTTTGACCTGTGCATGTAAAATTAGTGTCACTCTCTCAGAATTGAAATCTGTTCCATTTTCTCTGCGACAAATAGGAGTCCGACCTGACCTTCCGATTGGCCAGTGGTCTTGTCCTGTGGCAGCCAATGTGGGAGCACCGGCAACCTGACGTTCCCGCCTTCTCTGCCCTCATTAAGCCTGTGAGGAACATTGTGACAGGTAGGACACCCAGAGGACACCAAGAAGACATGCACTGCTGAATCAATGGAGTCCTCTGTGCTACGCTCAACGGCTCTTAGTGGGCCACTTCTGATCATTGCTACAGTACATGTCTGAGCAAAACAGTTTGATTTTACAGGGGTTTATTTGAGATTCATTTGATGCTTCTGTTGCAAAACATTTTCTATTTAAATTTAATGAGACTTTTTATGAGACCGGAGACCCGGTACAAATAGTGCATGTAAAGCTAATTATTTACTTCTAATTAATGATTCAGATTTCATGCTGCTATTGGATCATTTTACAGCTTCAGCAAAACCTAACCGAATCAAATTAAGAATACCGTTGTTTCTATTTTTATGAACTGCCATCTGTTTTGTCAACAGCCAAGAGGAACTCCCCAGTGAACAACCAGTACAGCCCCTGTGGCTCGAGCAACCAAGGCCCCATGGTGAGTGCTCCTCTCAGGCAACAGAGTCTCCCCTAGCTCCCCTCGTCCACCCCAGGGTCTCCACTAATATCCATTATCACTTTTACTTATGGTTGTGCGTGCGTGTGTGTGTGTGTGAAACTCCATCGAATGTGAAATGTCTGATTAGCAGAGACTCGGGAGCCCCTTGAATGACAGGCCGTTATTTGCTTTACCCCGCAGGGTTTCCAGGTGGTCTGTGAAACGACCCAATCAGATTCCTCCTCCCCTGGGGCCGGAGAGCAGAGCTGTCGCCGCGGCAACTCTGTGGATAGAGGTGGGCCGTCGAGACGTCAGGCTCCTCCCCTCGACAAGGGGGTCTCAAAGAAGAAGTAAGCCGTTGCGACTAGGCTGTACACACAGAATCAGTATATGCACCTGTCTAGATGCAGACATTCGGGAGGCTTTTCAGTCCAGTACAGTGCTGCTGTTACTATCACCTGGGCTTGGCTTGATGTGGTGAGCACTTTCCTGTTAGTCTCTGTGCGACAGATGGCCAGTTACTGAGGGCCACAGCCTGGCCAATGAAACGGTATGGGGGGG
>JACXGK010006279.1:0-29412 GCA_016801125.1 Novumbra hubbsi
AATGATCACCCAGGTTTAGGCCAGCAGACAGAGAACATCCAATGATCACCCAGGTTTAGGCCAGCAGACAGAGAACATCCAATGATCACCCAGGTTTAGGCCAGCAGACAGAGAACATCCAATGATCACCCAGGTTTAGGCCAGCAGACAGAGAAGATCCAATGATCACCCAGGTTGCTATGATCACCCCTGCAACAGCTATTGTGAGTTAGTGATAGGAAGTTAGGATCTACGGACTAGGATCTTTGAATCTCGTTCAGCAAAATGAAATAATACTTCTTCACGTAATGTCGTTCTTTTGTTCATTATACCCTGAAGCTGGGTTTCCAAAGTTTAATTGCGAATGCTGAATATGTCCACGTAAAATAATTTTAACAGGTTTAAACGTAAAGATTCAGGCATTAACTCCCCCAGCCCTAATATATATAAAAATATATAGTTAGAATTTAGATTTATTTAATGTAAGATGAACAACATTGACATTTTACATATGAATGTATACAGGGGCGCAACTGCACATTTGCTGAGGGGTACGCACGATCAATGCTGGCGACCCTAATTCCCCCCCACCCCCCTTCCCATCATTTAAAATGCTAAACAAAAGGAAATATAAATGATTCCATGCATAATCTTTCAACAAATAGCTTTTAACAAACATCTCCCCGTGCCGCAACCCTATGCACTGCATATGTTGCATAACCCATTTTTGCGCCTCTGAATGTATATATAGTTTTAAAGCCATAGCAGGATGATTCTCCATAACGTTTAGTGATCTTGACCTTGTATTCTCTCCCTAAATGTCCTCACACTGTCCTAGCAACATTTGCCTGATGGCAATTGTTGTTCTCTTTCTCCCTTAGGATTGTCTGGCCCTAATTTTGACTTCTACACTGCCCTGTTTCAGAAGGAGGCTCTGCCTCCTTTGCTCTGTCTAAAATAAAATGACAGAACAGTCAATTCATAATGTTGAAGCCTCTTAGCCTTTATATTGTTAGGGAGAACATTGGTTGTCTCAGGAGATTGACGTCTTGTCTTTATCTCAGGACATGGTTGTCACTGGAGGTTTATCTTAGAGCGTTTATCTTATTCAGTACAACAACTGTTGTGATAATTTGATAAAGATCATGGCCTACAATTTACTATTTATAACTATGCGTATTACCCGCTATGAACAGGTAAAAGTTATACAGAACCTGATTACAAGTTCATGTTATTGTCACAAATGCACTGCTTTTAAGCTACAATTTACTAAAACAATGTATGTAAGCTACCTACGCTCTCAGCTATGGAGTTCAGCTAGGCAACTTGGCTTCTCAACCTGAAAATGACAATTCCTTTTGCCATTCAGCAAACAACAAAATATATTAATATCATCTATATTAACATGATCTCTTCAATGATAAATCATAGAAATCAATTTGTTAGAGAACAGTTTAGTGTAATTTAAGCATCCTTCTAACATACCAAGATTTGAAGTTACAGGGAATGCAAATACAAGGGGATTATCAGAAACAACAAAACTCTAGATAGTCTTACCAGCTAACTTTATAACCACTAGCTAGCTACCAGGTTTGGTTTGGAATGACCATTTGTATAGCATATCCTGCATGCGGTATAGCGCATATCTTTTAAAAAAGTTGTCGCCGGTGCTTTATCCTAATTTCTTTGAGACTGGCTGCACTACACAACAACCTGGCTCCTTGAAACAAACCGTACAACCCTACGCACATGACCTTTCAAAGCAAATGCCAGCTCCGTGACAGAATGACCGATTTGCGGCGCTTGTTTGCGCTGTGATACGGTTACCCTACATTGTACCAATACTCCGTCCCACCCGTCATCCTAAAGACATGTCCTATACTATATGTTGTGCAGATTGTTCCCTCCACAGCAGCCTGTGTGGTCCTTCCTCCACACTACCACCAGAGCTCGTCCTCTCCAGTACTCTGACTGCCAGTCTTTCTCTTCCCTTGAAGCCTTAGCACTTCGATCACCCTCCTGGCATAAACATCCCTCAGGTTCACCCGTCCCCCCTCTCCTTCCCCACCCACCACCACGTCACCCAGCGAACCCCATGCAAGCCTCCCGAGTGCGTCCGCATGCTGCAGTGCGTCCTCCTTTATCTTTAGGGTGGAGTAGCAGGCGGAGAAACGATTGTTGATTATTGCGATGGGCAGTGCCAGGAGGAGGATGCCAGACAGGATGCAGAGGAAGGCCATCACCTTGCCCAGGGTGGTGACTGGGTGGATGTCTCCGTAGCCCACTGTGGTCATAGAGGTCGTAGCCCACCACCATGCACAGGGCACGCTACTGAAGGTGGTGCCCGGGATGTCGTGCTCCAGGGCAAACTCCACCGTGGCGAAGATGGAGATGCCTACTGAGAGGAAAAGGACCAGGAGACCCACCTCCTCGTAACACTGGGTGATGGTCAGACCCAGGGACTGGAGGCCTGGAGAACACAGACATTGGGATGCCCGGATCAATAATACATTAGTTCATTGACTGTATCACTAGTACATCGATTCATTGACTGTATCCCTAGTACATCGATTCATTGACTGTATCCCTAGTACATCGATTCATTGACTGGATCGATAATACATTAGTTAATTGACTGGATTGATAATACATTAGTTCATTGACTGGATCGATAATACATTAGTTCATCGCCTACATTAGCTCACTGGAGTAGCGTGTGTAACGTAGGAGAACAGGTGCAGGTAGGGCAGCTACGTTACCTATGGAGTGACGACCCAGTTTCAGCATGCGCAGGGACCTCATGAGCCTCAGCACCTGAACCACGCGGCCCGCGTTCTCCAGCTCCACGGTGCCGCCGCGCAGACTCTCCACCGCCAGCGTCACGTAGAAAGGCAGGACGGACAGCAGGTCGATCGCGTTGGGAACGCTGCGGGCGAAGCGGTACTTGTCGCGCACGCAGACGAAGCGCAGCGCCAGCTCGCCGGTGAACCACACCACGCACACGCACTCCAGCGCGTCCGTGACGAGAGGCGCGCCGCCGCCCCCGCCCTCCCCGCCCGCGTCCCCCAGGTAGAGCGAGATGGCCGCCACGTTGACAACGGACGCCAGCACAAACAGGACGGACAGCACGCTGAAGGTGCGAGCGGCCCGGGACGACTCAGGCCTCTGCAACAGGTCCCACAGGCGCCGCCGGAGATCCGGCCACGCGGCCCCGATGAAATCCTCGTCCTCGCGCGCATCGTCCTCCGCCTCGCTGAGGTCCGGTCTCTCTTTGAGCTCCTTGCGGCGGCGGTAGTGGTCGCGGCAGCAGGGATCTATGTGGAGCTCATCGATGCCCCAGTACTCAATCTCCTGCCGGAAGGCAAGCGCACACAGCTCCTCCCGTACGTGCAGGCGGCCGGTGCGATAGAAGTTCATCACGTACTGGAAGGTCTGTGAGCTCCGGTCGAAAAAGAACTCGTTCTCCAGGAAGTCAGCGTCGTCGCAGAGCTCCAGGACACAGTCCCATTTGGCCAGGGCCAGCTTGCCCAGTCGGGTCTCTGGGTGGGGGGCCAGCAGCTCCTTGGAGAAAACGTAGCGGGCACCGCCAACATTGACAATTAAGAAGTCCTGTGAGTCACTGCAAACGGATGGGGTCTCGCTGTAGAAGACGCTGGAGTCCAAGGACAGCAGGGAGGATCTGTCCCCGTAGAACCCGGCTGGGCTGGGCAAGCCGCTCATGACGACAGGGCTGGGGTTGGAAAGAAAACAGCAGTGGGGCATCAGGGAACAGCTCAAACACTGTGTTCAACATGTTTTCGGGTTCATATATTGTAGATACTTGGAGTAGTGACTGATCTCAAAGACCAAAGCTATTTAAAACCACATAGAGAAGGGTTAACATGTAAGTCAGAACATGCAGGTCCTAATTCCAAATGGACTTCAACTCGGCCTATGTGTGTTTCACACATGTGCTTGTGCAGCTGTTAGCTCTGAACGGGGAATAAACTCTACATATTCAGCCATTGGGTATTTGTTGCATGAAGGTCCCTGAATGAAGGAATCCACATTTCCTCAGCAGCTTCTACCATTTGCAGTGTCTGACAGATGAGAGAGTGGGAGAAAAAGCTGTAGATGAAAGGGGGGAAGAGAGGGAAGATGGGGAATAAAGGCAGGGAAAAGCCTCTGGTCTTGTCCTACTTATTCAAAGCTCTTCCTGGGAATTTAAATATTTGAGTTGCCCTAGCTAATAAATAGCACACATGCGCCTATTTCCTTAATCATTCATTTTCTTTGATGAGTCCTGCTATTGAACTTTCTTGGTGGTCATTTGAAGTCACAACTATAATGTCTTACCCCGGTTGTAATACAGATATTTTTACACCTGTTGTGTAGTTGCTATGCCTTCTCGACTGCCAAAACGAGCTCGTTTGGAAAATTGGCGGTCACATGTCACATGTATCCTAATCACATTTTGTTAATAGTGGAATGTAACTGCAACAGATTTTTAGATACGGTAAGCATTTTTTTTATTGAAAATAACAACAGGCAGGTGAACCAAACAAGCTTAAAGTAGCAAAGCCAGGTTTTAAACAAATGTCATGTATTTACCTTAACATAATTAGGTGTGGAAAAGAAGTCTTACCTAGCTAAACGCAATCTCCAAAGGTGTCATCTTGATAAAATGTACAGTTGAAAATTCCATCCTCTCCATTAGCCTAGTTTCTTTTTACATTCTTCGTAAACACCAGACGTGTGTTGACACTAGGTCATTATGTTTATATTCTTGCGAGTAGTAGTGAAAAATAGCTCCACAGTTGTAAAAAAAAAACATAGAAAACTCAGTCCGCTAGACTGCTTTGGATCGCGGTTCGTTTCAAAATAAGGAGCGATTGCAAAGCAAATGAATCTGGCAATTTCTGCTCTTAGCAAGGGCGTAGGAGTGACTCTGACATTGGGGTGGACACACATTTTACTACAGTTAATGTATTCACAAAAAGGTCTATTTAATATGTAGTTCGATGTGTTTTGATAGGACTCAAGCATTCAGTGTGAATATTTGACATTAGGAAATAGCATGGGCAAATTATAATGTTTGACATTTTTGCATAGTGAGACTTTTCAGATGGAAATGTATTTCAGATAGATGATAATGTATCTGAATGTCCTTAGTGCGGATTAATGAGATATTTTCAAATATGGCATTCCAGAAAATTAAACACAAATATTCAATGGGTCTACTCAAACACGGCCCTGAAAAAACGCCAATGAATAGCCTAAAACCGCTGTAGATTACTGATAATCCAAAAAAATCATATTTTCTCACACATTTCAAACAAACAGACATAACACAATAACCAGGAACAAATTACAAGTTAACGTTGTTTTAAAGAGCACATACTCTTTTTTAAATTGACACCACATTCATGTAACTTATTATGTTTTCTCCAATTAACAATCAATAATAAAAAGAACAAAGATCAAGTTGACATAAAATGAGATTGAGCCTGTCAAATTAGGTCACAGATAATGTGTCCAAAATCAAGTTATCATAAAGCAAATCTCAAGACATACAAGGTTTTATAGGTGAGATTATATGCAATTGTTTTGGCAGAGGCAGGACATCATAGCTATCAAGTGACAACGTCATTAGAAAAGCACCCTATTACTGCTTCCACTATTGGCTAGATAAGTGAAGTGACTGCTGGTCGCTGCACGAGAGAAACACATTTGCAGGCAGAAAACTTTATTTTTGTCTGACAGACTAAACAAACGGGACAGTTTGTTGTCTAGTTAGCAATTACATTTTCCATTTTTGAATGAAATCGGAAGAAACTCGAGAAAACAACCAAGTAAGTGACTACACAGCTAAATACTGCAAATAACTTCCATTACAAGACTGAGCAAGCAACCATTTGAGCACCACAGCTGATGCACTCCTCTATCAAGTTGTCCTGACTGGGTTGCTGTTGTCAACTAGATAGATATTATCCACATTATACTGCATAAAATATGGACAACACCAAACATCCCTCCACAGTTTATTTGTTACTCACCTCATTTTCCCTTTAAAAGAGCAAAGACGTGTTTAACTTTGTATCACCAAACACCACAGAAACAGTCTCATCCAATGTAAAAATGTGGATCTGCTTTGGCAATAGTTGAATGAAATTTGAATTAAATTAATAAAACTAAAAGATATGACAGCATACCATTTTCTGGTTTCTTATTAATGACGGTAAAGTCAGGTAGATTTTGAAAATATTTACACAAGCATAATTGTAAAGAAACACGGCGGTCTGCTGCTACAGTAATATACAAGAAGGCTGTCGATGGCATAACATATAAATAAACATTGATTCTGTAAATCAGAGTATCGATAAAATAGGCTGAACCACGAACGAAAATCAATGTTTTCGTAGAATCTACAAGCTTAAAGTATTCACATGCACTTGAACAGATGCAGGATACTATTTAGATGGTAAATAGGATATTGCGTTGTTTCCCTAAGCAAGATTGGTTTGGGGCCCTCAGTTCACAGACAAACATTGCTCCCTGACTTGATGTGGAGAAAAACCTTTCTGAAGTTGTCAATCCTCTTTAAAGGAGATTTGGTACATTTTCTCCCACCTCGTGGCTGTTATCTGAATTACACCAACAGTGCATCCCACCTACATTTGGCTGCCCAGCATACAAAAGTTGTAGAAAATATACAATGCTCAAACACATTTGAGGAATGCTTATGTCGCACAAAATGACATAACAATGGTCTATGGAAACCAAAATCAGCAAATGATTGGGGACAGGATATAAACACACACCCCAATAATGAAAGTAAACAATTTAAATCAAAGGCTGTTCCACATGGCGTGAATTTCATCACAGCAACTCATAATGTGATTCAGTGGTGTCTCCCAACAAAATCTGGGCATGCTCCTCATGGGACTGTGGATGCTGTCCTGGGGGATCTCCTCCCAGACCTGGTTCAGGACATCAGTGAGCTCCTGGACATTCTGAGGCGCTACTTGATGAACCGATACAAAATGCATCAGAGGTTCTTAAATGGATGCAGGTCTGGGGAACATGAGGGCCTGTCAATGGCATCAATGCCTTAATCATCCAAGAACTGCTTACACACTCTGGCCACTAAAGGCTGGACATTGTCCTGTACTATCAGGAAACCAGGACCCACTTCACTTGCGGAAGTCTAAAGGATTTTATGTGGGTACCTAACAGCAGCCAGGGTATTGTTGTCTAGCACGTAGAGGTCTGTGCAACCCTCCAAGGATATACCGCCCCAGACCATCCTTCACCCACTGCAGGCAGCATCACATTCACCAAAGGTGCTTTGCAAACTGTTGATGTAAAAAGGGCTTCATAAATACATTTGATTGATTGATAAGGTTTGGTTACAAGGATCTGTTGTAATACCAATGCCTAAACTGTTGCTGTAGGAATCGATTGTGGCTGCTTATTGTGTCTCAAACGGCTCTTCATTTAAAAATATTTTTTTACAATTGTTTTCAAATAATCTTTGTTAACCAACCGAGCAGTAACTAACAAACGTCGGTATTTTTCGTGGGAATAAGGGACGCGTTAAGTTATCAGACAGCACGCGCACAGTTTTTACTTTACATTTTATAATACATGCATAGCATCATCATGCTGTTTGCGCTTTAGTTTCTTAGCAGTCATCCCATCCAGTAGTTGGCAACAATACATGTTATCCGTGAGATCCGCAATAAAAGTAAAAGAAGAAGAAGAAAGAACCGCCCACACTGAAACCCGCCATCTCAATTCGAAGCTGATCCAGTCCTGGTTGGTGTCTGACAAGGTGACGTTTTAAATATATCGGCATATATCTTTCTAGTTGATAGATTGTGAAACTGTTAACATTAACTGTATTAAATAATTCCCCGTTGCATTCTAAAAGTACATCAGAACTGCCTTTGTTGTAGCTGACCTTACGCTATTACGTAGACTACAGCCAGCTCCTCGCTGTACAGTCTTGTATCTAACGTTAGCTTACATCTGTAACAACAGACGGGAGGGTGTTTTTGGCATAGCTAGGTAGCAGCTATCGTTAGCTATACCGTTCATGATAATCCTTAACACACATGGCTAAATTAACTGGAATGGTTATTTTTTGGGGATGTGATGTGATGCAGTATTATTTTGGTATACTTGGTTTAAGTCAGTACGAACGTAAATACAATACGGTAGCTGGCTGGATAACTTTAACTGTACTATGACGTTACTGGGTTACAAGCTAACTTGTTTTGAAAACAGACCTCTTGCGCGCCAAATCATTTGTCTGCCCCGGGCCCCATGTAAAATGTAATTGGTTATCCTGGAACTGTTCTCGGATATAGTAAATTTCAACTGAAGGTTATTTACTTTGTTATGCGTTTGTCGATATTAACGCAAAAAAGTGCCTATAGTATGGGTGCTTCTACAGGGATGTCTGTCTGGACTGGTTATGGTGAACGGCTTTCTTCCCACAACAGGTTATGTCAGCGGATGTTATTAGGTGCACTGACATATCTAAAAACATGGATGAAAAGATGGAGGGTTGCCCCTTGTCAGAGGAGAGAGATGAGAAGGATTTAACAGTTGAAGACCTGGAAGCCTCACCAGAAAAGCCCCGGAAACCACAGAATGAAATAAGGAGAGACATAAGTATGTTTTTTATTTTAGATTTTTTATACTATGTTTATTAATAGTTAGGTGTCTTGTTAGTTATCTCTCCTTAACTTTTCTCATTGTTGCATGTATGAAGCCTATGTTATTACACCAACATATTGCTGGTTTGAAAAAAGTTAATACATTTACATTTAAAAAAATTAAACAAAAAATTACTCTGACTTTTTGCAGCTCTCTCTCAAATAGTTGAAGGAAAGAGGGAGAAGAAGATGGTGAAAAGACTTGATTTTCAGGTTGTGAAACCAAAGAAGGTGCTGAAAGTTGAAATTGGTAAGATGCCTCATGTCTCTGTCTCACAGGTGTGCTAGCTTTGGAATAAGTAAAATACATGGAACAACTAGGGGTCCCCAAAGAGAAATGTGACTACCACTGCTATTGATTAGCAACCTTTCCAAATGTTATTTTGACGTTACCCCTACAATCCTCACTGCCAACTATACAGGGGGACAAACTGAGGTTACCACTTATCTGTTAATATGTACAGTGCCTTCAGAATGTATTTAGTCTTGTTCGCTTTGTCCACATTTTCTTGTCTTTTTGGCTAAATTCATAATTGATTTGGTTTATTAACTTGCTCATCAATCTACACATCATTAAACCTACACTAACTGTTAAGGTTGTTATTGTTGGACAAAATATGTACATCTGTACATGGGCTGCTGGGTTGTATTGACAGGATTTTGGAGTAATATTTATATAACCATTACATTCTCATCTGTTTAATATATTCACTGTCTAGTGGCTTTTCCAGAATTCATAAAAACCTTTTAGGTAATGTCACAAACCAGCGCTGTTTTAAATGCTTTAAATTTGATGTGAAAGCATTCAGCAGGCAGTGAAAAAGCATTTAACAACAATTATGTTCATTGCCAAGTTTGGTACAACAGGTCTCAACCCTGCTCCTGGGCGCCCATCCGTTCCTGCGTTCTTTAGATCTCTCCCTGCGGGGCGTCCAGGAGCATCACTGGGTTAGATGCAGGAACAACAAAACATGGGTTTTTAACACAGTGACACAAGGCGCTTTAAACATGTGTCCTACACTCACTCATGGTGGTTCCTGAGGTGAACAGAGTTGCGCTGACCACTGGGCTATGCAGCAGCTTGGTGTCACAAGGAAAAGTTTCGTGTACAAACATGCACGCAAATGTGAATTTGAATTCTTAAACGCATCTTTGCTAATGTCAATCAGCCTAATTTTGAAAATGGCAGCTCTCAACAGCAAGATAAAGGGGCTACATTACAGAACCAAATGTTATTTCTTAATCGAATATTATGAAAAAAAACATCACTGCATTTGATTATAAATTATATTAATCTATAGTGTCCTAGCAACTATTTAATCTTAGATTCTGGGGATATGCATTTGGATCTCTTTAAATTATACAGCGCTGTTGAGAAGTAGGCTTATGCATTGTTTCGAGCAGTCAAGTTTAGATAAAAACGTCTCGCCTAATCTCAGCGAACTCCATTTGGTTTGAATTCTAAACCTTTGCAAAGACAGCTGCTCTAACCACTTAGCAGTTTTTTGGCTTGGCCAGCAAATGTTCTACATACAACTATGCAAGCACGTGTGTTAAAATATGTAAAAAAAAAAATCACTGCGATTTCTTTAGTGGACAATAGGAACGCCCCCGATCCTGCTGTAGCTGCCATGTCAGTAAACCTTAAGTCCATACAGCTAGTTCATAAATATTTCCAACACCACATAGAATGTCACTTTTTTATATTTTAGTCAAAATTATCCACTATGCTCTCCTTGTGTTCAAAGGTATATTTCTTGGTTTTTTTTATGAATCTGAATAAAGCCTGTATCAAGTCCTTGTTTTTGTTATCTCTGCTGTGATGCTACTGTACCAGGTCCACTGGTGTCCCATATCACATTGCCCTCTGTAGTCAGCTCAAAATTGAACAGTATTCACATAATTTTTTCCTCCCTCAGGTAGCGGAGATAAATTGGGAGACATTGCACGAGTAAATCACCAGCTCGGCAAGCTGAAGGTTCCCGATCTAAAACCCCTTCATATCATTCTCTTTGATATGCCAGGTAAGGTAAGTGTACCTTACAGGTTTTCAGAGGGTGAATGTGACAGTGGACACAGCTGAATGTGGGTCAACAACAAGTCATTTGTCATTGTTAATGGTTTTCCCCTCAGATTGCCACAATGAGGAAAAACATGCGGCTCTTCAATGGATTCCCGTTCGAGGTTGACAGCGATCCTTATACAAAGAAAAAAGAGAGGATGATGAAGTAAGAGCAGATGTTGCTCAGCATAGATTTGTGAGACAGAAGCCCTATTATGTCTGAACGTGTTTGTGGTCGTGTTGCTGTGCTGTGATTCAGGTTAACATGCGCCAAGTTGAGGACCATCTGCACGGTGTTGGACCTGGAGAAGGGAGGGAACCAGTCCGTCCTCATCGACCGAATCATTACTTTCCTCATGAGTCCCAGAATATCGGGAAAAGTGAGTTTTATAATCTAATAATCATAACAAGCGGTCGGTCAGAAACCGTGGTGTTCAGTCAGTCAGAAACATCAGCCATTTAGAGGACCAGGCCAATAGCCGACGATTACCTTTTTTCTCATCATCGTTGATAGTGATTCGTGGTCTATATCGGTGCATCCTTGGTCTGTGAGAGAAACAAAAGCTTTCATAATAGCGGCGTTTGTCATTGATTGACAACGCAAAGTGAGAATGCCACGGACAATTGCTTTCTCCTCGTGTTTCCTCACTGATTCACCTTTTCTTTTAGTTTTGCTAGTGTCCTTGTCACTACTGGTAGCATCAGGCGGTACCTGCAGCCCATTCAGGTTGCACAGGTAGTCTAGCTCCTCCAGGATGGCACATCTATATGCGCTGTCGCAAGGTTTGCTGGGTCTCCCAGTACAGTCTCAAGAGCATGGGGGAGATACCAGGAGACGGGGCATTACACAAGTAGAGCTGGCCCTAAAAAATGACATCCAGTGGGCTACCGGTGTGCTTGTTTCTGACCAAATGGTCCAACCTTCTCTAATGGGACCTGTGCACCCCGATTGGCTAGAGACCACCAACATTTTCAGGTTTGCCATTGGTGCCCTGTTTTCTTCACAGATGAGAGGTGAAGCTACACCAAGGTTATTGTTATGATGCCTGCAGCATCATTCAGCATGCCCTGTGGCGGTCTGGGGAGGCATCCTTTTAGGGTCGCACAGACCTCCACGTTCTAGCCAACCGAACCCTGAATGCTGTTATGTACTGGCATGAAATCCTCAGACCCATCGTCAGACCTTATTCCGGTGCTGTGGGCCCTGGGGTCTTCCTGGTGTAGGACAATGCCCAGCCTCATGTGGCCAGACTGGGTAGGCAGTTTGTGGATGACCAAGACATTGAAATCTGTCCCAAATATAATGTTTCTCTATATCCTGTTATTAAAAGGCTATATTTCGCAGTTTATGGTATGTTTTAAAAAGCTTTCAAATGTACACTGCTCAAAAATATATGTAGCATGTTTTAGTGGTGGTTTCATGGCCTGAGTAAAATATCCTTAACATTTTCCATGTGTGCAAAAAGCTTACTTTACTCATTTTGATTCATCTTTTTGTTACATTTTTCTTATTAGAATTTTAAGGTTTGCTTTACATCTCAAAATAGGACATTTCCCCATTAAGACAATAAGGTTATGTCATGTCTTTATTGAACAAATTAGACTGGCTACTGTAGTCTGAAAAACACCTACCGATCTCAGTTTGAAGTCTGACACCAGCCCAAAGGTTAATCCTTTCTTAGAGTGCTGTTATTTACAAAAGTGTATTGTGAATAAACTGTATCCCTAGTGACTCAATCTTTTTTTTCACTGCTTACTTCGTTTTTGAACGTCTGTCTTCACCAATAACGTCCTGAAAAACAATGTCATTATAGAATACTCTCCTTCCCATCTGCAGCCTGTTATCTCTAAGAAGAAGAAGAAGTCGAAAAAGAACATCTCAACCAAAGAATCAAAGAGCAAGGCTAAGGCAAAGAGTACATCCAGTAGCCCTCGGAAAGCCAAAGCAGAGAGCAAGTCTAAAGCCATCGTCACGGATTCTAGCAGTGACGACGATGATGATGACGAGCCAGGGGTCCCAGCAGAAGTAGAGAGGTCGATCGGGGAAAAGAAGAGTGGGATATCCAGAATGAAGGAAAAAGTGGTGACCGATGATTCTGATGACGATGACCTTGAGGAGGATGAGGTAAGGGAACTCTAAAATGATGTGTGCTAGCTGCAGCTGTGTGATCAGGTGACGGTACTAAGCGCATACCACTCTAGTGTTTCCATAGTCTTACTAGCTTGAACTTCTGGCCTAGTCAGAGCACTTATGAGTACTGCACATCAAACCTTGATTGTCTGATAACCTCAGACAATCGTTATTAATTTGGCATGGATTTTAATTAAAAATATTTTATTATTATAATGTCTTATTAAGGCAAACAATACACATAACACCATTCAGTTTTTAATCCAAGTTGTCAAACAAAGTGATGGTGATGCAGAATAAGTGATCTGAATTTCATTCACTAATTTAATTTGAAATACATTTTCATTTGGTTCCATGTGGGGTGCGGCCAATTCAAATGAACTGATTTGGAATTTAATAGCAATTTTCAACTCAACTTAGAATTGTCTCCGTCAGTCTGTTCTAGCACTCAACAATTAAACACAATACCCATTCATCCTTTCAATAAGGAAGTCAAGTCAAAGCCAGCAGCCAAGAGTAAGAGAACCCCTGCAAAGAAGCATTCTCAACCAGCAAAAAAGACGGCACCTGCCAGAAAGAAAATGGAGCAAGGCTCTGACTTATCCCAGTGTGATTCAGAGAAGGATGATGTTGAGGAGGAGGAAAAAGACATGCACAGTGATGTTGAGAAGGTGAGAATTTTCCAGTCTCCTGTGTAAACCAAGATTAACTAAATTTGGTTTGTGCATTGTTGCATACATATTTAATGGTTCCACTGATATTCCATTTCCCATTTTTGCCCTTTGTAGTTATGTCCCTAATGCGTTGGAAACAACCTAGGTTACCACAAACTGTGATTTATATATAGGAAATATAGTCTTTATTTTAAATTAAATAATATAATCCTATCTTGCTTTAATTGGCTTAATGGGCACTAGGATACCATATGGTCCGTGTCCTGTTGTAAGAGAAAATTGGGCTCCAGCCAAGAGCTGTCTACAGGGTATGACATGACGTTGCAAACTGGAGTAAAAGCCTTCCTTCAAGATCTTTTTTACCCTGTACAAGTCTCCCACTTTACTACCAACAAAGTACCCCCAGGCCATCACATTGCCTCCACCAAGCTTCACAGATGGCATTAAGGACTCTTCTAGCATCATCATTTACATTTATTCTGCATCTCTTTTGTTATTCAAACACCTTAAAGATTTGTCTGTCTCAAATACTTTTTTTCCAAAACGTTCATCGTAATAATATATTTTTATTGGGCAGTCTGCCTAGAAGGCCAGCATCCCGGAGTCACCCCTTCACTGTTGACGTTGATTCTGGTGTTTCGCTGGTACTGTTTATTGAAGCTGCCTGTTGAGGACCTGTGAGGCGTCTGTTTCTCAAACTGGACACTAATGTACTTATCCTCATGCTCCAGATACTGTGGCCTCCCACTCTTTCTGTTTTTGTTGGACCGTTTTTATTGTTCTGTTAAGGGGGTAGTGTACATTGTTGTACAAGGTTTTCAGATTCTTGGCCCTTTGTACGGCTATGTAGATATTCCATAATAATCCAGCTGCAATAGTCATTTAGAACATAAACAAAAATGACTTTCTGGTGGATTTCATATTATTTTAATAAACACTGTTTTTTCATTTTCTTTCAAAAACTAGGATCTCAAACTATTAACTGTTAGTGTTATTTTTTTCTGCAATTTCCAACCAACATTAATAGTGAATGCTGTCCATCTTCCATTGATCTAGTGAACAGTCAGTCATCCACTTGCTAAAAGTAAATTTTGTACATAAAAGTATTTGTGACCAGGCCACTACATAAACGTCAAACACATGTGATGCAGCATGTTTTCTTTTGAATGTCATTTAATGTATGTAAAATGTAGTGTGCGTGCGTGCGTGCCAAACATTCCAATAACCGTCCTTATCCCTAACTTGTAATAGTGAACTTATGGTTTGATTTGTCCTCATCCCTAACTTGTAAAAATTAACTTATGGTTTGATTTGTCCTCATCCCTAACTTGTAATGGTGAACTTGTGGTTTTTATTTGTCCTCATCCCTAACTTGTAATGGTGAACTTATGGTTTGATTTGTCCTCATCCCTAACTTGTAATGGTGAACTTCTGGTTGTATTTGTCCTCAGCCAAAAAAGAAAGCTACAGCCAAGAGGCCCACGCCGGCTAAGTCGGCTGCCAAGAGCAAGAAAGCTGACAGCAGCAGTAATAGACAGAAAAAGACTGCCCCTGCTGGCAGAAGTAAGTACCTTTATAACAGTTGCAGACAACATTGCCAGTCTACTCTATGGTGCTTATTATTCTGTCTTCGTCTGCTTGTTCTAAATAGCTGCATTCGACAGCTCGGATGATGACGAGCCGTTGATCAAGATTATCAAGAAGCCTCCGACAGACGAGCAGCTGAGGGAGACTGTAAAGAGGCTTCTGAAGGACGCAAACCTAGAGGAGATGACCATGAAGCAGATCTGCCAGAAAGTACGCTCAACTTCTGCTATCGCCAATCTGATGTTAAAGTGATGGTCTCTAGCACTAACTTCTATGTCCCAGGTGTACAACACATACCCAGAGTATGACCTGACCGGCAGGAAGGACTACGTCAAGCAGACTGTCAAAGAGGTGAGTTTCCTGTTTCCTGTTGTTTACAAATGGCTGTGCCCATTATGAAGACTGTCAAGAGATGCATACTTGTCAACCCCCCGAAATATACGGTGCTTACAAATTCTTCAAGGTCAGCAGGTCTCGTAGGGGTTTAAACATGTTATTTTCTTGTTTCAGCTGATTTCCCAAAGAACATAACTGTCATTGTGACAAAAAGAACTGTTACGTGATTGTTTCAAATCTGGAAGAGGATTAACAAGAGAATGTATGTAGCAACCGTATTATAACTGCTCAACACAACCAAGTTTTACTTTTGTTTTCATTTGATATTTTTATTTGAATCAATGCTTTTATACATGTTTCTGTATTAACTAACCTTTCTTAGGTCATATTTATCATGCTTCTTAAGATGTGTGTATTCAAGTAATCGGTTGTTCATAATGTGTGCTTCTTATATAAACACACCCTACTGATACTACACAAGTTAATACTACCTTTAGGCAAAAGGAACGTTGTTCACAGATTCTTTTTTTTTATCAATTTAATTGCGTTTGGTTACTGGCAATTTAGGAATCTGGTTTCCATAGTAAACCGGTCCAAGTGAAAGCCTCACATTAAAGCTTTTCACTACCTTTCCTTTTGGCCTTTTGTGGTTGGCTGGCTGACCAGACTAATTACTTTTGCAAATAAATATGCTCTACCATGGATGTCAGTCTAGCAGTGAGTCTGGTCTTAGTATCTTTACCCTTCATAGTTTGTGAACACATTTAGAGCTGTCTGGTCTTGAAACTAATTGTTGGAGCCAGAACACATGTAAGTAAATTACTGATTTGAAAATGTGCCATTAGCTTTGATACTCTTGAGTTGAAACAATCAGATGACTGTTTAGTACAATGCCCCTTAATATCACAACATTAATTTGACTAGTCTTGAGTTTAAATGTTGTGTTTAAAGATGGAGCTGCATCACTAACTCCGTATGTGCTGTCAGTCTACAGAAAGAAGATTAAAAAGCTGTATCTTCTTTTTGTAGTTTGTTTAAGTTTGAAAACCTATAAGTGGTGTGCTGAATTTTACCATGTACCCTGAGTCTTTGGGGTTTTTGAGTAAATGTTTTGCAGGTCAAAATGGCAGGATGTTTTAATTGAGTTTTGAAACAAAATGAAAAGTTATGAATTCCTTGCCAAACGTATTCTTTAATTGCATTCATTCTGTTTTTGTATGTAAATGTGTACATTTTTAGTGTTTAGTTATTACCCTATTTTTGATAAATTCCTGTTTTAATCCCCAATTTATCTTTGGGCAGATTAGGAAGATTTCTTTTTGTAGTTATTACTTAGTTCAATACGTTTTTGGACAAGGTTAATCGCATTTTACAAAATTAAAATATTGAATTACATTGTTCTTTGTTTGTTTTTCATATTAATTAAATCTGCTTTTTGAATGAAGATGTGTATTCTTTCTATGTGGTAAATCGTTAAATTTTTTCTTAGGAACGTAAAAAGCCATTTTTTTTTATTGTATTGGTACCTTGTTCATTAGAGCGTGGAAGTTATGGGGATTGTGATATATTGCCCAATTTCCATGGCTACGAGCTGTTTTAAGGCTAAGAACGGCACTTAGACATTGTGTGTTGGCCATATACCCAACTCATCGTGCCTTATTTCTTCTACATTATTATTTTTAAGCAATACACCACATGGTGTTGTGGCACGTGTGTCTAGATACATCCTGTAGCCGTAGTATATTAGCCGCAGACGACAACAACTCGTGCCTGGAACTGGCATAGTTGGTAGAACATTAATCAACCTCTATGAATATTGTATTTTATGAATTACCAATTCCAAAGCAAGGCTTAGCTGCGTACAGAAACAATAATTACGAAAACATGTTAATGTTTGGTTTCGAAAGATAAATTGACTTAAGGATCTGATGTTTTCCATTATGGATGTGACATGTAATATGAAAGATTCCAATGTTCTTGTAATACTCATGTTGTAGACTGAATATTCAGTTTACCTATTAAGGACCAACATTTTTTTCTTGCTGCCCTATAACTGTTGTTCAATATTAAACCTCATTGACCAAGACGGGGACGGAAAAGACCAGACGAAGCAAGGTTTGTATGTGGCTTTTGATTTTCGATATAACTTGTATACAAAGTTTAAAAACGGATCCAAATTGCTAATTTTGTGTATACTGTATTGTGGATTAGCGGTATGATTACGTGTTTATGCGACTGCTTTCAGGATTTGTTTAAACTCTATTTATCCAAGATCGTGATAAAAGTATTAAAATTCCGCACTCAACAGTAACAACCCATGTTGCATGGAAGGGAATAAAATTGCAAGGGATGAGGATGTGGATATGGCCATTTCCCAGCTAGAGCGGATCATTGACTTAATGCATGGCACGGACTGGGCTGATAGAGAAAGCAGGAGCAGTGGAATGCGGCCTTCTAGGTATTCTGATCAGAATACGGTGCATAGTTGGAGTTGGTATGAGGGCATCTAAGTGTGATTATTGCCACGAAATTGAGAGTAATTAATTTGCATTTTATTGCATGACAAGTATTTGATCACCTAAGAACCAGTAAGAATTCCGGCTCTCAAAGACCTGTTTGGTTTTCTTTAAGAAGCCCCCCTGTTCTCCACTCATTACCTGTATTAACGGCACCTGTTAGAACTTGTTACCTGTAGAAAAGACACCTTTCCACACACAAGCAAACAGACAGCCAGAGATCTGTGTAAGGACATCAGGGGTAAAATTGTAGACTTGCACAAGGCTGGGATGGGCTACAGGACAATAGGCAAGCAGCTTGGTGAGACGGCAACAACTGTTGGCGCAATTATTAGAAAATGGAAGAAGTTCAAGATGACGGTCCATCACCCCCGGTCTGGGGCTCCATGCAAGATCTCACCTCGTGGGGCATTAATGATCATGAGGAAGGTGAGGGATCAGCCCAGAACTACACGGCAGGACCTGGTCAATGACCTGAAGAGAGCTGGGACCACAGTCTCAAAGAAAACCATTAGTAACACACTACGCCGTCATGGATTCAAATCCTGCAGCGCACGCAAGGTCCCCCTGCTCAAGCCAGCGCATGTCCAGGCCCGTCTGAAGCTTGCCAATGACCATCTGGATGATCCAGAGGAGGAATGGGAGAAGGTCATGTGGTCTGATGAGACAAAAATAGAGCTTTTAGGTCTAAACTTCACTCGCCGTGTTTGGAGGAAGAAAGATGAGTAGAACCCCATCCCAACCGTGAAGCATGGAGGTGGAAACATCATTCATTGGGGATGTTTTTCTGCAGGGGACAGGACGACTGCACCGCATTGAGGGGAGGATGGATAGGGCCATGTATCACAAGATCTTGGCCAACAACCTCCTTCCCTCAGTAAGAGCATTGAAGATGGGTTGTGGCTGGGTCTTCCAACATGACAACGACCCGAAACACACAGCCAGGGCAACTAAGGAGTGGCTTCGTAAGAAGCATCTCAAGGTCCTGGAGTGGCCTAGCCAGTCTCCAGACCTGAACCCAATAGAAAATCTTTGGAGGGAGCTGAAAGTCTGTATTGCCCAGCGACAGCCCTGAAACCTGAAGGATCTGGAGAAGGTCTGTATGGAGGAGTGGGCCAAAATCCCTGCTGCAGTGTGTGCAAACTTGTTCAAGAACTACAGGAAACGTATTATCTCTGTAATTGCAAACAAAGGTTTTTGTATCAAGTACAAAGTTCTGCTTTTCTGATGTATCAAATACTTATGTCATGCAATAAAATGATTTTCTGGATTTTTGTTTTAGATTCCATCTCTCACAGTTGAAGTGTACCTATGATAGAAATTACAGACCTCTACATGCTTTGTAAGTAGGAAAACCTGCAAAATCGGCGGTGTATCAAATACCTGTATACGGTTCAATCGAGATTAAGGAGAATATGCTTGGAATAAAAAATGATTCAGCTCTAACACAGTAGGTGGCGATAATGCACCAATAGTGTTAGAGACGCTATCCAATCAAAAAACACAGAAGTAGAAGACCGTCTGCAGCGGTTTGTGATTAAACCTGACAGGATTCAAATTGCCTCCTCTTGTGGACATTCTGGAGCTATTGCCGAGCAATGAGTCGTTTCTGTTTCATAAGAAATCGGCGTCTCTTTTGCCAGGTTTTACCCGGCCTACCCGCTTTCATGAATCGGCCATTCAGCCTCGACGTTTCCTCTCCGCTTCTCCGGACGCAGGGCTATGTCAACGGACAGTGGATCAATGCTGCTGCTACCTTTCCAGTATTGGACCCTGCTACGGGAGAAGAGATTGCCAAAGTCGCAGACTGCGGTCCAACCGAGGCTAAATTAGCCGTCGACGCAGCCTTTAAAGCATTCAACTCCTGGAAGAAATACACTGCAAAGGTAATAATGCTTCACCCTGGCCCCTTTTCATCCAGTTGATAAAATATGCTGCTGTCACCATGAATGTCAAATAATACTTCGATTAAGAGAAGACTAAAAGCTAAAGCCAGGGGTAGCCAGCCACCTACTAATAAGACCTTATACACTCGGTAAACGGTGCAGATACTCTCCAAGGGCAAACTGAGCAAACACATTTTTTTTTCTGACGTTGTCACGTCCATAACGTTTTAGAAAGTATTTTTGTATCCTCTAAATAACACAGGTTCACAATTGTGTAAAATGTGTAGCCTAGATGCTAAAGTTAAGCAAACATTTACTCTCTAAGAAATTATTTAAAACAAAGCCCCGGTGGCGAGTTTCGCCATAAATATTGAACTCTTGTTTACAGAACACGATTAACATGTCATTACCATTAGTTTCCTGGAGTGTGATTCTTATGTGCCTTAGAAGTTTCTCATTTGTTGTTGTTTTTCTTTTACAATAGGAAAGAAGTGTTCTTCTACGGAAATGGTATGATCTTTTAACATTGAACAAAGAGGAGCTTGCGAAGCTGATCACCTTTGAGTGTGTGAGTACTTGTATGTTGTTTGCCATGGCAACTCTAAGGCAGCCCACTGTTTCCATGTAATAAGTGGTGTTTTCTGTGACACCTAAACCCCAATTGTTTTACACTTTAGGGCAAGCCTATGAAGGAGTCCCTGGGGGAGATTGCTTATGCTGCTGCCTTCCTAGAGTGGTTCTCTGAGGAGGCACGTCGTGTCTACGGGGATGTTGTGCCAGCGGCTACAAAGGATCGTAAGATCCTTCTAATAAAACAGCCTGTGGGCGTGGCCTCCATCATCACTCCGGTAATATTTTGCCCTCCTACTTAGTAGTGTTTTTGTCCGGAAGGTCCATCTTCGGAGCTGGCGAAATGAATACCATGGTGATAACTTGTACCCCTGTCCCCCCCACACACAGTGGAACTTCCCCAGTGCTATGATTACCCGGAAGGTTGGCGCAGCCCTGGCCGCCGGCTGCACCGTTGTGGTGAAACCTGCCGAGGACACACCCCTCTCTGCCCTGGCACTTGCTGAGGTCAGTTTATCCTTCCCCACGACAACACATTCCACCTTTATGTCATTTAGCTGGGTCACAGCATATCATGTGTTTCCTTTTCTGTTTGTTTGTGTGTGTTTGTGTGTGTTCGTGTGTGTTCGTGTGTGTTCGTGTGTAGCTGGCAGAACAGGCTGGCATCCCGGCCGGCGTGTTCAACGTGGTGCCCTGCTCCAGAGAGAAGACCCCCTCTGTAGGTACAGTCCTCTGCACAGACCCCCTGGTGCGGAAGGTCTCTTTCACTGGATCCACTTCCACCGGCAAGGTACGGTAGCAGAGCTAGCATGCGTTCAGAGTAAGCTCAATACTGAAAATGCCAGTCGCGCACCTTTTGTTTGTATATAATGTTCCCATGGGAAACCCAATGAAATCTTTCTGATATCTACGTACTGTTCTTCAGATTCTCTTGAAACAAGCTGCGGACACCATCAAGAGGGTTTCTATGGAGCTGGGTGGCCACGCCCCCTTCATTGTGTTTGACAGTGCTGATATGGACAAGGCAGTAGCGGGGGCCATGAACTCCAAATTCAGGAACTCTGGACAGGTTCTGGAACAAATTTTTTGTCTACTTTACTGAAACATTTTAAATTAGGGCTCTGGACTAATATTTTCCACTGGTGCCTCTGCTGTTTTCATTTGGTGTTACCACAAATTGATGGGCTTGTACCACAAATTGAAACGGTTAGTAGTGTCAGTGTACATTGTTTCAACAAGTGAAAAAATACAGATTGCTGATTGGCTGGTAAACTAGGTACATTTAAACACTTTTTACTGCTCTAATTGTGTTTGTAACCAGTTTACAAGAGCATTAAGGCATCTCAGGGGTTTGTAATATGTTGCCCATTGAATCTAATTGACAATATTCCAAATGTTGGAAAATTACAATATAGTAATCAGTTGTTTATGTAATCTTTACTATGGGTGGCAGTTTTGAGGTGACTATGAAGAGGTCTACCAGACTGCTGTGATGGAAATGCATTCATGCCACCAGTAAACAATTCAATGGGTTGCAGAATGTGATTACAGGGTCTCAGTCTGGAACCCTGAAAGTTGGAATACTTTTGAAATTCTTCAATGTGCCCTTTGACCCCATTAGACATGCGTCTGCTCCAACCGCTTCCTGGTCCAAAGTGGTATCCACGATCGGTTCATTGAGAAGTTAGGGAAGGCCATGGATTCAGAGCTCCGTTTGGGCCACGGCTCCGATCCAAACACCACCCAGGGACCCCTCATTAATGTCCGTGCCGCAGAGAAGGTAATCTGCCTTCTCCTCAAGGGTTTCTGTCATTTATAACGAAACTCTATTATCTGCACTTTAACCGCTGTGTTCTAAAATGTTGGTTATGTTAAACTTAAGTTCCTATATCCTACGTTCCTCCCAGGTTGAGCACCAGGTGAAGGATGCCGTGTCACGGGGGGCCAAGGTACTTAGGGGGGGTAAGCGCCTGGATGGCTCCTTCCATCAGCCCACCCTTCTGGCTGATGTTACCACTGATATGTTGTGTACCACAGAGGAAACCTTTGGCCCTTTACTGCCAGTTATCAGGTTGGTGGAAACAGGAAATATTAGACTACAATTACAAGGTCTGAATTAATGTTAAAACGCTGACGAGTTAATGTGTAGCTTGTTATTGAACTTTGGAAAAATAATTAAAGTTGTTCCTTTCCTTCCACAGGTTTAACACAGAAGAGGAAGCGCTTGCCATTGCGAATGCTTCTGATGTGGGTTTAGCAGGTGAGCAAAAAATTACTGTATGCGTCTTGTTGTCATGTCTGCAGACCCCTCAAAACAAACAATACGTCTGTGACAGTGTTTGTCGGCAAACCTGCTCTGACCTCATGTGAATAGACAATCTGTCACATTGTAATTGAACCTCTCTCTGATCCTCCCTTCCAGGCTACTTCTTTTCCCAGGACGTGAGTCAGATCTGGCGGGTGGCAGAGAATCTGGAGGTAGGCATGGTGGGGGTGAACGAGGGCCTCCTCTCCACCCCGGAGGCCTCCTTCGGCGGAGTCAAACAGTCAGGCATTGGCCGCGAGGGCTCCAAATACGGTGTAGACGAGTACCTGGATGTCAAGTACATGTGCTTTGGAGGGCTGACTCTGTGAGGGCTGACTCTGTGAGGCACTGCTAACCCCGCCCCCCCCCCACCCCCCGGGAGGTGTGATTGCGGTGTGGACGAAGGCAGGGTTCTTAAGAGGTTGTAGTAACAGTTAATTTCACAAAACAAGGTACAATAATCATTATGTATAATTCCTTTACAAATGACTTTCATTTTTGTCCTCAGCGTGCTTTGTATATTTGAGTGAGAGATTCCTCCGACACAGTGATGTCATGTAAAATGAATTTATGGTGGAACATCTTGCGATTCCTGCAGGCTTGATTACTGACAAAAAGCTTTCATTGTATTAAAACACTATTCCGTATGTTATTCCTCATAGTATGTCTTAAAAGATAGAGAAATACCTGTCACCCATTCTCTGAAAAGGGTCCTAACTTGATCTCTGACCACTGGTCTGTAAAGGCTGTAGTACAGTGGAAACCCTTACCAGTCCTCGAGCACGTGTGATTAAGTGGATTGGGTAGAAGGGAAGCCATTAAAGAGTGTTTGGATAGACCTCCTTAACAAGCCACTACAACCTTGGGGATCAACCGAGTGGTTGGGAAACATACGATGTTGTAGATGTTCAAATAATCCATAAGATGATATAGTTATCATAGTTCAGTTAGCTCAGTTAATTCTTTATTTCACTCTTAATATTACAGAACCCTTATTTTGATTTAAAACCAAATGTATCCTTTTAAATCAGAAATTGCATTGACAAAACTATCGACATCTAGACCAGGGGTGGGCAAACTTTTTGGCTCGGGGGCACATCAGGATTTTTAAATGAAATGGAGGGCCACATTTGTTTTTGTAATTTGTTAATCATGAATGATTTGCAGGCGAGAAAAGGGCAAAAGGTAAAACATACATTACATATGTACAGTGGATCCCTTATAATGTGTAAATAATTTAAATTCTGACTGAGCTGTATAAGAATGGGCTGGTGAGTTGTTTTTTAATTCCCTTCAAAAAAATGTATTACATTCTGCGGGCAGGATGGGACAACCTTGCGGGCCGCATTTGGCCCTCGGGCCGTAGTTTGCCCACCCCTGTCCTAGACAACCGACAACAAAAATATAAACATGTACCTAAGTATTCACAGCATTTGCGCAATACTTTTTTGAAGCACGTTTGGCAGCAATTACAACCTTACGTCTTTTTGAGAAAGATGCTACAAGCTTGGTAAATGGAAGAAGTTTGGAACCACCAGGATTCATCCCAGCCAACTCTAGGATAAGTCCTGGTAGTTCCAAACTTCTTCCATTTACGGATGATTGTGGCCAATGTGCTCATTGGGACCTTCAATGCTGCCGGAATGTTCCGGTATCCTTCACCTGATCAGTGCCTCAATAAAATCTGATCTCAGGAGTTCTACAGACAATTCCTTGGACTTTATGGCTTGGTTTGTGCTTTGACATGCACTTTCAACTGTGGGACCTTTATATAGACAGATCTGTGGTTTTACAAATCATGTCCAATCAACTGAATTTACCACAGGTGGGCTCCAATAAAGTTGTAGAAACATCTCAAGGATGATCAGTGGAAACAGGATGCATCTGAGCTCAACCCAGCTAAATTGCTATAAATACTTATGTACATGTTTTACATTTTTTTATAGATTTGCAAAATAAATTTGTATCCTTTTTCAATTTTGGAATACTGCAGTAACGACGTGGAAAAAGTGAAGCGCTGTGAATACTTCCCAGATGCACTGTAGTCACCAAAAATGACAGCCATGTATACCTTCTGCATTCTGTGTACCAGCATCACAAAGTATTCACCTAGTATGCTTTTCCTGCAGTCTATAAAGGGTTCCCACTTATGCACAGCACTTGTTGGCTACTTCTCCTTCACTCTGCAGTCCAACCATTTCTGTTGGTTTGAGGTGGGGTGATTGTGGAGGCCAGGCATCTGAAGCAGTACCATCATCATGGTCAAATAGACCGTACTCAGAGTAGAGGTGCGTTTTGGGTCCATAAAGGCCTGATTCTTGCTGAGTCCTCTGAACAGTTGATGTTGCGATGTCTGTTACTTGAATTTAAAGCATTTATTTGAGCAGCAATCTGGGGTGCAGTTAATTACCTATTTCGGAGTCTGGTAACGCTCATAAACTAACCCCCTGCAACAGTGTTAACTCTGGGGCTTACTTTCCAGTAGTGTTCCTCTTGAGAGCCTGTTTCTTCATACCAGCTCTACCTTTTCAAAACACTACTTATTGGCTCAAGCGCATTAAGGAAAGAAACTCCACAAATGTGCTTTTAACAGGGAACACCTGTTATTTGAAATGCAACTGTAATGAAGGACTTTCAATAGGCAGATGAGCTTCCTGTACCTCTGTACTGGTGGTCTGGTCCACTCCATGCTACTCCCAACCGCTTCTTTTAGTTCTCTGCCGGTTTTCAATAGGACCCATTGCTAGCCACTTCAGAACAGTCCAGCCCAGTGTCTTCAACCAATCCTTTGAGCTGTATTTTGGGATCAATGTCCTGCTGGAAGCCCCATGACCTTTGGAGACCCACCTTTCTGACGGGTTTGCATTGCTCTCCAAAATGCCTCGGTTTTCTCCTGATTTAATGATGCCTTGCATAAATTCAAGGCAACCAGTGCCAAAGGAAGCAGACTACAAAACAACACTGACCCTATTTTACTAAAGGGATGGTGTTTTTTTCTCTGAAGGCCTTTTTTTTTTAAAGATTGTGTGGTTTACCAGAACTCAAATTTGATCTCATTGGTCTAAAGCTTATTGTCCAGAAGGACTTTCTGGCATGTTCTGGTGTGACAAGTGTCAGTTGGGCTTTCTTATGTTTCTCACTCAGTAGGGGATCTCCTACCATATTACCCTTTTTCTATTGAGTTGTCGACGGACAATGCATGTAGAACTGTCAGCTCGAATCCGTATTCCACCAATCAAACAATCCTTTTGCTGCAATTTTCTATCAAGTTTTCTATTGCGGTCCCATCAAGGGAGGTTGGTTCCATTGGACTGGACCTTAGGTTTCTTGATAACATTATATACTGTGGAAACCAGTACATCAAGGTCTCTGGAGATTTGACTTGCCTTGAGATTGTTCTTGCTTGGTTACAATATTGTTTCTGAAATCTTCAGACAATTCTCTGGTTTTCATTTTTGCTTATTGTGGTACACACAGTGACACAACAGGAGAATGATTGCTTTTCTGCTTTGAATGAGTTCCATTGAAGGAGAATCAATGATTTCTATCTGCTTCCTCAGAATCAGCTTTATTAAGTAGGTTCACACATACAAGGAATTTACTTTGGTATATTGGTGCATAACAGTAAACACTTGAGGTTGTCAATAAGATGTTTATTTAAAATATTTAGATTTTGTGCTTCGGTTCAATCGGAAAACTGAAGATACATGTTTGGATACCAGTTTTCTAGTGAAGATGGTGCATTATTTAGATTAAAGTGAAAGGGTGTCCATATTTTTTGCCAAGAGTGTATATGACTGAACTAGTTTTGGTACCATTTGTGGCTCGTTTGTTCCCGTATTTACTACCAGTGTCTTTTTTTTTTCTAATTCTCTTTATAATTAATTGGCAAGCTAGATGTATTAGAGAACAAAGATGCCATTTGATATTAATATATTGCAATATTTTTGTACGATATAAGGAATAGCCTTTATGAGCTAAGCAGTTCAAACTAAATGAAGTGTAAAAGGTTTAACTGTCCTAACTTAAGATACAATGTTGACCATCACTACATGACTAGAGTTTGTTGTTATATGTGGATAGCCTTCCCGCATACAGTATTCAGCAAGCTG
This sequence comes from Novumbra hubbsi, assembly GCA_016801125.1. Classification (NCBI taxonomy): domain Eukaryota; kingdom Metazoa; phylum Chordata; class Actinopteri; order Esociformes; family Umbridae; genus Novumbra; species Novumbra hubbsi. The sequence goes on from JACXGK010006279.1 coordinate 26,861, forward strand.
GGCCTGAACGGCAATGTGAATGCTGTAATGTTTCCTGTCAAATAAGTGCTGTCAAATATTTCAACAAATTATGTTTTTATTGTTGCAACTGTCTCATTGTTAAAAGGTGTATTCCTAACTATTTTAGATATGAATGGATTATGTTATTAAATAAAGAATACAAATGACTGACTTATTTCAAACACTTTGTAGGATTATGGTATATAGTGCCCTAGTATTGATTTTTTTTGGCAGAGTGTTTCTTGCTGTACACTAAAGGCAATTTAGAAAATATGTATACGAATATTTATGCTTGCATGAAATGGGGGCTTTTTACTTTGCACGTTATTAAAATGTGTTGAATTAACTAGGAATAAAAGGTGACAGTCTGTACTTTTGGCTCATTCTGCTTTTAATCATAGTTTGATATGCATTGAGTATACATCAAAAATATATATTTTGTAATAATTGCAATTACTTTTGGAGGGCACTGTATGTTACTACTCATTGAGGACTGTAAAGAAGAATTTAGTCTATTAGTTTGATGCATTTTGTTTTAGTTTTGCCCAAATTATCTGTAACTACATTGGTAGCTGTATGAGTTTGTAAGGAAAATCACCATTTGGTGGTGTAGTTGAATTCCGCATTGCTCTTTATTCCATTCTATTATGGAACCTTTCCACAGCCCTTTTATTTATAAAATTTTCCAGGGGAACCTTTCTACAGCCCTGTTATTTATTCAATTTTCCTGGGGAACATTTCCACAGCCCTTTTATTTATTACATTTACCAGGGGAACCTTTATACAGCCCTTTTATTTATTCAATTTTCCTGTGGAACCTTTCCACAGCCATTTTTATTTAATCCATTCTTTTTTCCCCCATCCTTTTTATTTAATCAATTCTTCCGGGGACCCTTTCCCCCAACCCCTTAAGAAAATAAAAACTAGTTTCCCTGCCATCACATGCTTCTGCAGAAGAATGACTGATTGAAAGCCTGTTGCACAACATGTAAGAGTTCTCCCGGGGCGACTGCGTCCACATCACCACTAATCACAATTCACAATGAGGTGTACATAAGTCTGTTTGCTCGTTAATGCAAATGGCCAAACCCGATTAATGTGGTTTTTCGGTTCATCCCAGCTTTAGAGTGGAAAGACTCATGACATCGAAGGAGAATGGCCAGGCTCTTGACAGCTGAAAGGCAGCGAATACTCAAAATAACCACACATCACATCAGTGGTGGGCAGAAGGCCCTTTCTGAACACCCATCACTACACTGGTGTGCAGAAGGCCCCTTTCTGAACACCCATCACTACACTGGTGTGCAGAAGGCCCCTTTCTGAACACCCATCACTACACTGGTGTGCAGAAGGCCCCTTTCTGAACATCCATCACTACACTGGTGTGCAGAAGGCCCTTTTCTGAACACCCATCACTACACTGGTGTGCAGAAGGCCCCTTTCTGAACACCCATCACTACACTGGTGTGCAGAAGGCCCCTTTCTGAACACCCATCACTACACTGGTGTGCAGAAGGCCCCTTTCTGAACACCCATCACTACACTGGTGTGCAGAAGGCCCCTTTCTGAACACCCATCACTACACTGGTGTGCAGAAGGACCCTTTCTGAACACCCATCATGCCGAACCTTGAACCAGATGGAAAGACCGGGTCTAAAGGTGGAACCACAAACCTTCTGTAAAATATGGATATTTCATTTGAATTGGGGCTGCTCAGTTTTCTCTACTAAGAATCAGGACATTTTATGCCTCTCCAATGCCACTGGAACCTGGCTGCAGATGGATCTTCCAGCATGACAATAACTTCAAGCATACATCAACATTCTTAATGAAAAAATGAATTCATAACAAAATCACTATTTTTGGTGTCCGTCATACTCAACAGATTTGATTCACATTGAAAACCTGTGCAGGTGGAAGGATCTTACAGTACTCTATATAAATCAATGTGTTTTTCAATACCAATATTCTTGCAAAGGTCGGGTGTATTGAATATTATTCACAATATTCCATATCTACTGTATACCCCTCATGTATTTTATACAAACCTTTTTTTGCCATACCACCAGAGAAGATACCCCCTTACCCGGTGTCTGGTAGGGTCAATGGTATGTGCAATGGAAATGCGACCAATTACTAAACAGAAACGCTTATAGGATTTCATCTCGTTGAACCTTTAGTTGGTTTGTATCATTTCCAGGCCGTTACAATGTGTTACATACAAACAGTCCAGGAGCATGGGATCTTTTTTTTTCTCGCACTAAACAGTACACTCTATTACGTTCTAATGTGTATTGAAGAGCAAGCAAGGTTAGGCTAAATAAATGTAGACATTTTTTATTAATTACCCAACCCTCCCTGTTATACCAATCGTGTTACACAGTAAATGTGTCTATATGTAATCCACTAGGCAAAGCCTCCCTGTTATACCAATCGTGTTACACAGTAAATGTGTCTATATGTAATCCACTAGGCAAAGCCTCCCTGTTATACCAATCGTGTTACACAGTAAATGTGTCTATATGTAATCCACTAGGCAAAGCCTCCCTGTT
>JACXGK010006280.1:0-18119 GCA_016801125.1 Novumbra hubbsi
GACAGCAACACATCCAGACAGACAGCAACACATCCAGACAGCTATACATCCATTCAGCTCATCATTTGTTGCCTGGTGGAAAACATTATAATTTATTCATGTGCTTTTCTTTCCTACAACCTATTTTTGTTAGTAAATGTCACAGCAGGAAGTGATGACAACAAGAAGGCGAATCAAAATGGAACTTTTATCCAGTGGCTCAGTTGTGTTTCTCACCACTATTTAAATGCAATTCAATGTCAGCTAAAGTACTTTAATTAAAACGCTTGTAAATGCAGGGATCTATGGAACCAATTGTTTCAGCGAACACCTACGTTATCGGAAAAAAATGTGTTCCTGGAAAAAGTGGGTTGAAATCCATACAGCTTTTATGTTGTCTTGACTTTGTGTATTCTTCCCCAAAGATTCCCCCAAATAACACAGTGGTCTCGACCGTTGCAGTGGGTCGACCCAGGATGTAAAACGTAAACTGACATTAGAGATAATCCATGTGACCCATAATCTCTGGTCTTTATCTTTTGAGTCATTCTACGGGGCTGTTTCAGTCAGTCTTCACTGCAATGAGGTGGTGATAGATAGGAGAGACAAACAAATGGCCTCCTGAACACGGATCATAATGTGTCCCATTAGGCCTTTCTACACTACAACTTAGAGAGCAAATGCTAGAGAAAGGAGGCCTTATTTATACCTACTTATCTAGGGAATTATTAGTGTCCACTATCCAAAGGTCTTTTCATGCATTATGTCAGGTGATCTATATAAATATAATTAGTCACACAAAGCCAAATATTACGTCAGCTACTTGCTATTTTCTGTATCCACCAACATCATCCTTGACTCGCACAAAGTGAATTCATGTTTGCAAAAGTTAATTTAGCTTAAAAAGATGTGAAATACCATCCACTCCGCACATGAAAAGGAGGGAAGATGTAGAAGCCTGTGTCTAGAAACGTAACCAGCTCCCGGTAGGTAAAACAGGTCTCCATTTCTATCATGGGTCTGGTAATAAGCATAATAGCTCTTTACACTAGCCTGCTTTAAACTTTTTTAATGGTCAGACAATTAAGTCCAATCAGAATTGCTTGTAAAACTGTCAGAAATCCCCTGTTGTGGGATAACTAACTACTGAATCATGGCATGGGTCCTTTCTTGTGTATATACACATGGAAAGGATTTGGACACATACACATTAGACCTACAGGAGTTTGTATGGCATCCTATTCTAAATCCATGTGCAGTAATATAAATGTGGTCCCCCCTTTGCAGCTATAACAGTTTCCACAAGTGTGTCAGTGGGAATATTTGCCCATTCTTCCAGAAGAGCATTGGTGAGGTCAGACACTGATGTTGGATGAGAGGACCTGGCACGCAATCTCCATTCTAGTTCATCCAAAAGTTGTTTGATAGGGTTGAGGTCAGGGCTCTGTGTGGGCTAGTCAAGTTCTTCCTCACCAAACTCATCCAACCATGCGTTTATGGACCTTGCTTTGTGCACTGGGGCACACTCATGCTGGAACAGAAAAGGGCTGTGCCCAAACTGTTCCCACAACGTTGGAAGCATAACATCTTCCAAAATATATTGATAAGCTGAGGCATTAACATTTCACTTCAGTGGCACTAAGGTGCCTAGGCCAACCCTCGTAAAACAAGGGTTAGGAAACGTTCTATTGGCATTTGCAAAACCCAGACTCGTCCATAAGACTGCCAGATAGAGAAGCGTGATTCGTCACTCCACAAAACATGTTTCCACTGCTCCAAAGTCCAGTGGCGCCGTGCGTTACAAAAATCCATCTGATGCTTGGCATTGTGATTGGCGACGTAAGGCTTTATACACCTGCTCAACCATGGAAACCCATGTCATGAAGCTCCCAGCGCACAGTTTTAGCTCCCAACGCACATACTTTGAGGCTTTGTTAATGTGGTTCCTGAACTCTTCCCATTTTGCAATAATACCACTTACAGTTGATTGTGGAATATATGGGGAGGAAGACATTTAAAAAAATGACTCATTGCAATGATGGCATCCTATTACAGTACCACAATCAAATTCAGTGAGCTCCTTAGAAAGACTCATTTTTCACAGATATTTGAATGTGCTTGATTTTATACACCTGTAGCAATGGGACTGAATACCACTTGAAATTAATGATTAAGATGTCGGTCCCAATACTTTTGTTCATTTAGTGTATGTGTGTGTGTTTGCCGCTAAGATCAGTGGTCAAGACTGACCATTTGTTTCCTATCAGGATCACGACTCGCCACAGAGTAGTAAATTGTGTCCCTTTCTCCGGTGGTCTGGACTTGTGGTCTGAATTATTCAAGATTAACAGATTTACTGATCTGTCATCTCCATTGATAGTGTGTTGAATGCTATAAGACAAGCACAGTATCTCATAGGAGGGCCGCTTTCTACATTGCTGAAATTCACATGACATTGCCAATTGACATGTCTTGTGTGTGTTCATTTAACTAACTTTGCTGAAATACTACTTTTTCAGTCGTCAAGGAATGAATGACACAACAGAACCTGTCTCCTGACACATTCCTCAGCTGTAATCTGTGACCGTTTGTCTTGTATTGTAACTGTTTACAATGTCTGTTGTATGAATTGGATCTGTTAATCCAACAAGGAATGGGAACCAAATAATGAGGAATTAGATATTGTAAGGAACATAATTCCCCATTGACACCACACAGTAAATACCAGTTAAATACTAGTGGAAACACATCTGTTAAATAAAGTGGTAAATGCGGCCTAATCAGGTAAGTAGCTCACCGGTCTCAGGCTTGATTGTTGAGGAATGTAAAAGAGTGTGGTAAAGTCAGGTTCCACCAGGCTATAGGAGAATACTGTTGTGGCATTATTAGACAGACAGGCTCCTCCTCTTCTGGACATAACTGAAAAGGAGTGACTGACCCGGAAGTTGTTTTACACTCACACGCCAGATGTAGCATTTCACAGTTACTCCGTCCCTCGCTTTGAATCACACAAGATGCACAAGCAGTTCTGGTGATTCAAATAAAAGATACGTGTGACTGATTGTTTATTTACCATTTACAATATTTGCTTTAACACACATACCTTACAAAAAAGGCTGGAGAACAACAAAATATTAGACTTAATCCATGAGGTCCACCTTAGATACACAATGGATCAGCTGCAACCCACAACAAATTCCAAACCAAGGCAAAAAGGAAATCAAAATCCTCAAAAAAGAAAGAACGAATTGTCCACCGATACCGACGGTTTACTTTCCCTTGATGTGGAAATTTCAGCTCGGGCTGCATTCCACACAAAAATGTAAAGCTTGCATGAAGAAGTTACTGGCCTCCAAGCTTGAAAACTTCCTCAAAGACAATAAATCCGTCACGGCCACTTTCAAAACTATAGACTCTAATAAATAAATCTCTGTTAGATTTGCCAACAAATGAAATATAATTTGATTTTCTCTACCAAAAAGGGAATGGTTTTGCAGGTGGTGGCCCCAGATAGATGCTTTCTTCTAATCCTTCCTGACTGATTCTTCTCTAGTTTTGAGTTTATTAGTGTTCCAGTCACTACTAGTAGCATGAGGCAGTACTTGCAGCCCACTCAGGTTTTACAGGTAGTCCCGTTCCTCAAGAATGGCACATCCAAACACGTCGTTGCATGAAGGTTTGCTGTGTCTCCCAGTTTAGTCTCAAGAGAATGGAGGAGATACCATAAGACATCCTCTAGTGTGACCTGTGCTTACTGCCCTACATCGTGTAGCTTGATTGGCATTCGCCAGAGAACACCAGAATTGGCAGGTCCACCATTGGTGCCTCGTTATCTTAACAGATGAGAGCAGGTTCACACTGAGAACATGTAACACACGTGGAAGTGTCTGGAGAAGTCGTGTTAAATGTTATGCTCCCTGCAACATCATCCAGAAGCTATAACTATTTGATTGGCATCTACATTACATGGACAAATGTATTGATACTTACATATTACATTTACTCAAGCTTGTATGACATCCCATTCTAAATCCATAGGTGTTATTATAGAGTTGTCACCCCCCCAGCTATAACATTTCCCACAATGTTGGAAGCATAGAGTTTTCCAAAACCTGAGGCTTTAACATTTCCCTTCAGTGGAACTGGCTAAACCCAGAAAAACAATCCCATAGCATAATCCCTCCTCCAACAAACTTTACAGTTGGCACAGTGCAGTCAGGCAGGATACATTCTCTTGGCGTTCGTCAAAACCCAGACTCGTCCATCAGACTGCCAGATTGTGAAACGCGATTAGTCACTCCGCAGAACACGTTTCAACTGCTCCTGAGTCCAGTGGTGCCGTGCTTTACAACAATCCATCCAACGCTTGGCTTTGAGCTTGGTGATGTAGGCTTGCATACAGCTGCTCAACCATTGGAACCCATCCCATGTAGCTCCCGACACACAGTTTTAGTGCTGATGTTAATGCCAGAGGAGGTTTGGAACTCTGCAGTTATTGAGTCAGCAGAGCGTTGATGACTTTTAAACACCAGGCACCTCAGCACTCAACGACCCCACTCTGTAACTACATGGTCTGCCATAGAAATAGTGTCAATGTTGACTATGCAGATCCTCTTGTGGTATGGGATGCATTCAAATGCACATTTAGAGTCCACTCAATATTGTATTCTGCAGTAAATATGAAAAAATACCTAGCAAGGGTATTTAAACTAAAGTCAGAGATAGAGAATCGATAAAATAGTAGTAGTTCAGTTAGATAGTAGTCAAAATTATCAAAAATGTATTCAAAATATATTCAGAATTAAACAAAAGGAAATGGTGTCTAAGAATGATCAAACTTCTCTCATAAAAACGAAGCCAATTATATCGAAAAGGGTGAAAAATAAACTAAATATTTTTTATCCTCAACAAAGGAACTCAACAAATATATATATATAAATCTTTAGGACTTACTTGAATAAGTTTTGGTAGAGACATTATTTTGAGGATTTGTTTTGAAATATCCATTTTGCACACTAACTGAGGAAAATTGCAAGCATTTCTTTCCTAATAGGCAAAAAGTCAATAACATATATACATGAGAATCAGGGTAAGGAAAAAAGTAATGTCTCTGTAGTGTAAGTACTGTAGGAGTTAGGGTGGCTATAGAAATAAATAAATATGTACAGGAGATAATAGTAGTGGGGACAACCCTACTAATTAAGGTGTGTGTAAATAATTGTGTATATGTGTACATCTACAGTGGAGGAAAACATTATTGGATCCCTTGCTGATTTTGTACGTTTGCCTACTGACAAAGAAATGATCTGTCTATAATTTTAATGGTAGGTCTATTGGAACACTGAGAGACAGAATAACAACAAAGAAATCCAGAAAAACGTGTATTTGAAGGGGGGCTGCAGAAATTATGCTTATAATGACAGTGTTCACCATTGGCTATTGATGCTACAAATTATAGTATTCACCATTGACTTGGTTGACTTGGTTGAAAAAAAATGATAATGAAGTGTGATCAGGTTGTCTTAAAAGGCCTTTAAATGTCATGGATCATCAACTGGAACTGGGCCCTCTCTCCTCAGCTTGGGTCTGTGGTGGACTTGTGACTCCCCCCCCCCCCCCCCCCCGTTCTAACTCCCTACAAACACAAAGAAGCATTCTTCCATTTATTTTTTCTCTTTTTTTATTATTAAATGCATTGCCTTCAGATAGAGTGTCAGTAGCCGTCATATGATGTGTTTCTTAAAGGCTCTCTTCATGGATCCTGCTAAAGGTTATTACAATTTTTGTTAGCTTGGATCATTCGATCTTCATAAGGTCAAGACAGTGAATAACCACTGTCAGACACAGACTGATATCGGTTTCTTTCTAAAGCTGTGCAGCACTGCATCAATGGGTCCCAGCAAGAATGTGATGCAACTACGTTTGATTCATTCTGAACACACATTTAAAATAAGTTTACCACCTCATATTTATTTTTGTTAATACGCTATGTATACCGTATTACTTTATTAAAAAGGCCGTGCTTGGCCATATTTATTGCTATCAATTTGAGTCTGAGAAAGTTTGAGCAGATACAAACAAGCCTTCAGATTACTGGTCACAACATGGGATTGGCATCAGGTCCCAGACCAGGCTGGTGCCACACATGCAGCTCAGATTATTTCCTCACTGAGTAGGGTTATATAGAATTATGATGCCTAGCTCAAAGAGACAGTCGGATGACTAATGGGATTTAGAATTAATCTACGAATGTCAAGTTCAGGTCAGATCAATCTGAATGAATCCTGAATTGGACAAAAACAATGTTGGCTCCGTACTTCAGCATTTTAGGTCTGAAGGTTGGCGGTTCTAATCCCAGAGCAGACGAGGTAACACATTTTGTTGTGCTCTTGAGCAAGGGGCTTAACCCTATTTGCTCATGTAAATTGCTCTGGATATGAACATTTGCAAAATGTCTAGAAGGTTAACATGGAACATTTGATCTCATTATTTGACTTTGTCTTTTCTCATCTTTATGTGACAATAGTTTTTGAGATGACTGTGTATACAGACTGTGCATACAGACTACAGACTGTGCATACAGACTACAGACTGTGTATACAGCACCAGATCAAATTGTTATGGTCCTGTGGCCCGAGCGTGATCACTGACACTGTACATTCTGTCAGAGTCATGCCAAAAACAACCAACTACAGAAAACTGTAACCCACCCAACAAGATAAAAGGCCACTAATAGCACTAAATGAGGCATTCTTTGACACCCTAGCTTGCTTACTAATACGAATCTCATCTTGGCTCTCAAAATAAACCTCATATTTTTTTGTCAGAGCTTGAACCACATTGAAAATAGAAAGCACATAGGAATAGATGTGTCCTCTGTCAGTTTATAAAACAACAATGTGATCCCTTTTTTGTTCACAAACCTGCAAGTGTCAATCATAGTCACGTCTCTCAGATAGATCCGCGACATGTTATTGTCTGTCTGTGCAGTCGTATCACTGGGTGTAATGCAGGGTTGTGGATGATCCCTGGAGCCCTTTTCAGAGACTGTAATCTGTACAATCTTGTCACGGTGCAGGTGTCCATTTGTTTCACCAACCCCTCCCTCTCTATCCCTCTATATCTCTATCCCTCTATCTTTCCATCCCTCTATATCTCTATCTCTCTATCCCTCTATCTCTCCGTCCCTCTATCCCTTTATCTCTCCATCCCTCTATCCCTCTATCCCTCTATCTCTCTATCTATCCATCCCTCTATCTCTCCATCCCTCTATCTCTCCATCCCTCTATCCCTCTATCTTTCCTCCCTCTTTATCCCTCTAGCCCTCTATCTCTCTAGCCCTCTATCTCTTCTCTCTATCTATCCCTCTATCTCTCCTCTCTCTCCCTCTAACCCTCTATCTCTCTATCTTTCTGTCTCTCCTCTCTCTCTATCCATTTATCTCTCTCTGTCTCTCTCCTCTCTCTCCATTTCTCTACCCCCTCTCTATCCCTCTATCTCTTTATCTCTTCCCTCACTCTCTCTCCCTCTATCTCTCCTTCCCTCGGTCTCTCTATTTCCCCACTCTCTCCCTCTGTCACTCACCAACCCCCCCCCCCCCTCTCTCTCTCTCTCAATTAGCACCCTTGTCATCTAGTGATTATAGCAGCAGGGTCAGTTGAGGTTAAAAGGCAGTTGTCAAGGAGATGACAGGCTATCTCTCCCTCAGCATCAGGAATTGGCAGGGTCTCTCTGAGTGAATTGAATCCGTTTAAGCATTACACCAGATTTACCTCTAATCTGCCATGTTGTTTGTTCCGCCCAATTAGGTTTTACGAGCGGTGTGGGCTGTGCTGTCGCTAGGTCCTTGTAATGCTCCCATCAACACAAAGAGCAGTGATCTTGCAACAGCAACGTCTGTCAATGTCTCTTGTAGAGCTATATGTTCAGTCAGGAACTTACAGACTGCACACAGACCATACAAACGCCTAAACCTGCTGCGACCTGTTGAACAGGGAGAAGGAAGACCACCGTTCATATGTTTTTGGGAGGGCATCTAATGTGGTCAGAACACATAAATAACTAAGACGAATAATGAGTCCAACACATTAAAAGATCAACGAAGTGTGGTTTCCTCTTTTGTCTTTCACACGGTTGCTGGCACTGTCACCCGACTGTCTGAGAAGAGGACGTGAGACTCGGTGGTGTGGCGAACGATATCGGGCTGAGGGAACGGTAGGAGGCGAGGAAGACGAGAATGGAATGGGTGGCTAGTGAGACCTACATATATAGAGCGTGGTCGTGATGTCCTACATACCAGACGAGGAGGTGCAGAATTTCAACGCCACTTGAGATTCGCCCCGTTCTCAGTGCTCAGTGTGCCCGTCTTTCGGACCTGTCAAGTTAATCCTGGCTTCCTTAGTAACGTAGCTTTTCACCTCCCCATGCGTCTTGCCGTCACTCATGAGACGAGCACACCCTTCTCCATCAAATCAAGAGAGGATATCTTGCTCAGGTCTGGCTCTTGCCTTTTGGGGGTCCTAAGCAAAATGTTTATTGGACCCCCAGCGGTCCCTAGCGGTCCTCCGGTGCCTAGAACCAGCATGGAATTTACTCGAACATTTTACCACAAAAGCATCAAATGTATGGTCAATCACCTCATTCGGTCTGTCAACAGATTGATCTGTCTAGAATCTCCCGAGAACAGGACCAGTGCATTATGTTTTCATCAGTTGGTTAGTAGTACAAGTTAATGTTTGTAGATGTTATATATACACCTTCGTGGCTTTTGTAACAGTGCTCATAGCGCACGTGATGGAAATAAAGAAAACACCACCCCCAAGTTTTTCAGGGGTAGTGATTTGTCTCGACTTCGTATTTCAACACTGTCACCCAGTTTAGAACAGTAAGATATTGTGAGCTTGTCATATGAGATGGCCTTTTAGATGAATCTATTTCTGGGATAATTTTTTTTCTTCAGAAGCTGATCAGTTCCAAGAGTTTTTCAAGTCATGCTGCTGCATCTAAGGACGAGGAGCTGCTTATCTCTTTCTCAGGCAGAGATTAAAAGACTAAGCAGATATAAGAGTAGGTTTTAGACAGATGGCATTGATTCCTGTTATAATGGAAGGTGTTGGGCTGAGTATTGTTGGTCAATGGAGCAGGTTTACTCTTTACTTAGTGACCCGTCACATATTAGTAGGTATCCTGCTATAAGTTGAGGGTGTTCAGGATTTAGCAGTGAGGTAATATTTTTGAGAACCACCGTCTAAATCCTATAGACGGTATATACCAGATAACGGCCTTTTCGGACACATAAGCTGATCATGAGACAGCAGAGTAATTTACACTCAATTTAAAGGCGATCACTGGGCAATTCCCTCCCAAATAGAGTTCAGGCTCGTACAGTCCTTCAGCCTGGCTGTGACTGCTTTACCAGATTTGCTGTTTACAAGTAGACAACAGATAATAGTCTTCAGATCAACGCCTGACCATGATTAGGCAGAAGATTGGTTGTCATGTGGACATTTTTGAGGTGAGACTTATTTAGACCTGTAAAGACCATACAAACGGATTACACCATGTTCCCTCACGTGGTCTGAGGATTCTTTGATGCAGGACTTTCAATTTGATGCTGGAAATATTGATTCTTCATTCCAATTTTAACTTCTCTGATCCTTTATTTGCTTGTCTCTGACTGCCAATAGCATTTCTCCCTCCACAAGTGGCACTTTCATCCCATCTCTAGCTCAGGTTTTTTCCCTCCCAAAATGAAAAAAATATATATATCTTACATTTAGCCTTGTGTCTTTGAGGTTTTTTGTGTGTGAGAGCCTTGTGGCTGAGAGCCGTGTGGCCGTATGGCAGTGTGGAAAACAATTGGTTGGGATAAAACATTGGATTGAACATCCCCAAGTGAATGATTGGCTGCTCTACACTGGGATTCAGCCAATCAGCGCAGAACAGCTTTTGGTGTTGCAGAGGAATAGGAAGCTGCCTTGGACTGACAGCATAGGTGTGTCTGCTTTCAAAATGAGATCAGGAAAGGCAGCAGGAAAATCCAAAAGTCAAGGTTCAACCATTATGGATATTTGATTATTTGAAGGAGATGGGTTTATTTATGTGGTGTAAATCTCATGCGAATATCCTGCTGCACAGCAAAAACTACTTATGACCTATGGTCAAACGTTATGTTCAAGGGCGGCGCCAATTACCCAACCACAGATACATTGCTAACAAACGGTTAATCTGCTAAACACATCTATTAGCATTTTCATAGGATGTCCTCAGCGCTCGTCCCTTGATTTAATGGCGCCGTAAAGCGTTTCGTTGTGGGAAACTCATTTAGCTCATCCTAGTGTGGCTTGTCTGTGGAGAGCGCACGCTGTTTCATAGAATGACTTGGTACTATCATCCAAAGGGAAATTAAATAACAGTAGGAGGATTTAATTACACAGCTCTGTTGTGATTTAGCGTTTGAGTGTGTGTGTGTGTGTGTGTGTGTAGCTGCATCAGTCCCAGTAACGTTGACAACACCACAGCATTACTTCAGGTTGGCATCTCCTGCCTAGTTTGTGTGGAGCTTCATAACCAGCAGACAGTGTTCATTTTCTACTGGTGTGAAACGCAACTCATTATTAGAATCAATGTAACATTCAGTATGCATACCGAATTAGACCTCCTGGTAAAACATGTAAGTAGTGTATTGTTTGTGGACTACCTCCAAGATCTAGATTACTTGCTGCCTGATATACCAAAATGCCCTGCATAGGGGTTTTGCCTTGGAGTTAGCCCTGATTTGAGGTTGTTTTGCACTGTTTTATCAGTGTCAACCAACCATTTGACTGAGATTAGACTGAGAGTCAACGGTTTTTGTTTGAGATGGGTGTTTCCGCGGCTCTTCATTCTCAGGTTATTGACTGTAGCCTTGAAGTAGGGTGCCACTGGGGGACTGATTGAGAGGGCAGTGAATTGTTTCAGACTGCATCATCCTCCTATTAGCATGTCGCTGTGTGTCCTGATAAGGCTACTCAATTTTGTTCATGATATTAACGAAATATGAAATTATTCTTTTGCAAAAAAAGACTAGGCAGTTTGTATTATGAAAAAGAAACAATTTTCGAAGATTATATTAGACGATGTATGCAGTTTAAAATATTGCATTAGTCGGTATGAAACTAAATTTGTTAGCAATACTGAACTAATCAAAAGCTGATCAATTATACCTCTACGAAATCAGGTGTGTTTCTGTGTGTTTCTGTGTCTGTGTGTGGTGTGTGTGTCTATGCAAGTGTCTGTGTGTGTGTCTGTTTGTGATGTGTGTTTGTACAGATTGTAATATCCTTGTGTGGACCAACAATCCCAGTAAGGTACAAATGACTAGGCTTAGGGTTGGAATTAGGTTTAGGGTTAAAGTGTAAAGTTAGGGTTAGGGTTAGGGTTGAAATGAGGTGTTTGGGTTAGGGATAAAGGAAAATCGGCAATCAAATCCTGCAAAACCGCTCCCTTCCATTGCATTGTCAATAATCAGAATCCACAACTCATGCAAATGCTCGCGACCGTTAAGTGTTCTTGCCAACCAAGGTTTATAAAAACGGTGTTGTTATTTTTCCAACAATACAAGATCCTCAAGAAAGGTGTTTTTGTCCAGAAAAAAACTCTGTTATCAACGCTCGCTATTAAACATGAATCTCCACTGAGTTTGCGCAGAGATATTACCACAATGATAGTACAATGTATGAGTGTGTGTGTTTGCTTGTATTTTCTGTGTGTGTGTGTATGTGAATTGATTTTAAAGGAACACAAAATCCTTAGGCAAATCACCATCCTCAATTTGCACAGGATATGAATCCCTAGTATTACCCAGAGGAACTCTGGATCAGCATCTTCACAAGGTCTACCAGGCCTGATCAGAATGCAGGATACACTGTTCTATGGATTTATGTTACATCAGTATTCCCTAAATTAGAGTAGCTAACGTTGGTTGTGGGGTAACAGGAACATTTCGGTGGCCATTTTATGATACACCTTAGAACAGTGAAGTACATCAGTAGTGGAACACACTGCCGGTTTAGCTGCTATGGAAACACAGTGACAGACGGTGTTAATGTATTCCTTTGCAGATTCCTGCCTCTAAAATCCACGGCAGAACCAAGCCACAAAGCTCCCCTCAGTCTAAAAATAAAAGGGTGATGCAAACCGACATGTTTAAACCACGCCCTTCTGAACTGTCTGCTCTCGGGGATGGCACAACGCTGGCACACCTCACCTGGAGGTCCACTGACCACGCCATTGGTTGTACCGAGAGAGACCCATTCAATTATGATGGTAGTGTTCACGATCACCAACGTCCTGGCTGTGTCTTGTTTTTTTAATTGAAGGTTGTCTGCCCCAAACTTGGTTTGAACGATACCTTCTTATGTTGGTATTGAGGACCTTCATTTACTTTGTGATTGTCAGACGAACATGTGAAAACCATTAATGAAGAGTAACATATCAAGGACAAATTGTAATGCAACACCACAGACGTATATTTCTTTTGTTATTGGATGGCATATGGGTAAAACACCCAGTGCTCGCAGAAATATTACAGAAAGTGTGAGCTGCGATATCAGAAGTCCTCTTGCTGTGCACTTTTCCAGGACTAAGCCGAGTACATTCTCTTTCCGCCACCAGGGAACTGAACATGTGAAAACGCCTCATGGAGGGGGCGACATTGTAAGTCACCTTGAGATGAGAATCTTCTGATATGCATTTCCTCAACACTGTCTCCAAGAGGTCCAAATGAGGAACAAGACATCAAACCCTTTCTATAATATTTGTTTAGCTCATAGGTGGTCAGTCCATTTTCGTCGTATATTATACTGTTTGTACAATATTGATTGGTTCATTTTTATTCTGTAGCTTAAAAATTAACCTTTCAGAATATGTAAATAGATTTATTCATCGACCAGATGAATTTACTGTGTTGTATGACATATTGAAGATCCATCTGTGATTAAAACACTGTTCTTTGTGTTTCTGCATTAAAGTACCATGGGAACATACAAGAGCAGCAGCCATTATGCTTGTCTTTGAACTAGATAAAGGTCCACATTTCCAAAACCCCCCAAAACCATTCTTTGATCAGAACATTGTAACTTTGGGCCTCTAATCTACTTTTAGTTTCCCATTAGGAAAGAGATCGTAAGCAACTTTCTGCAAATCAGTTATCTTGGGTGTTGGATCATTTCTCCCCGTGAATCTAGACGGAGAACTCAATGCACAGAATGGTCGTTAAAACGTTTTGTGACTAGAGCAATCGTGCCTTGAAAGCTGGATGAGTCTTGTTGACACTGTTACCTGGCTGACTTGCTGGCTGGCAGAATGCAGCTATCAGTTCAATAATGTCTGTAAAATGACCCTTGACCATGATTACTGAAGCTTCTTCTTTCGCTCATTTGCTATTTGGTGGAATGCCAATAAATAAATCCTATAAGCAGCATTTTTAGAAACAGACAAATAAAGGAGGTTGTATGTGTGCATGGGGTCAATGATTTGTTCCTCTTGTTACTTCTTCCTTCACCCCCCTGGTCATTGGGGCCTATACTAAGGGTCAATTGGGTTCACATGTTGCAGACTTGGTTGTTCTCTGTGGTATCCAGGATCAGATTAATTTGGCTGTTTATGATCAAACTGTTATTACACAAATACCTCGATATATATACTGTATTACCATTTCATATTTATTTTCTGCAAAATCCAGTCTCCCACCAGACATTTTATACACTTTCATTTTCCCATTACATAAGCCACTTTTGGGCTAGCATTTTGTTTTCAACAGCAGAGGTTTGTATAAACCTAGCTGACCATCTCGCCAACATTTGCCACATTGTTTCGGGAGAGGTGGCAATACCTAGTCTTGCAGATTTAGGGGATACTATATAAAACAACCCAGAGGACTTACAGGGCTGGCTAGAAAATGGAAAAGTAGTTTAAACTTTAAAACTCTTGAGTAGAACATCCTTCTCCAGTAGTTTTATGGAGCTGTATGAAATAGAAAAGGAGAGCCCTTGAGTAAGAGAGCTATCTGGCAGTCTTTAGTAGGTTCATCCAGTTTCTGAATTACCCAACCACCTTTAACAGCGAGTGAATTATGAAGGACACAGAGTTTAATTTTGAGCTGTGTATTTCTGAACACAAACAAAGCACTGAAACAGCTAGAAAAATCTATACTAAAACAAAAAGACATGACCCAGCCTGTCACGGCCGTAGTGACGGGCGAAACCCATAACACAAACAATAAACCACACCTAGTGTGGACAAGGACTAGGCTTAAGTAGGCTCCCCAATCAGAGACAACTTACAACAGCTGTCTCCAATTGGGGAGCCCTGCACCGTAGCATAGAGGTGCCTAGAGGGACCTCCACACGGCACGTCCTGGCTGTGAGCCCGAGGCACTAAAGATGGCCAGGGGCCCCCAGCCAGGACGTGACACAGCCACTAAACTCGTAGTCTTTGAATCCCGGTTCATCAAGAGGGCTATTCCAGATAGGGTGGCCGACTTTCAGTTACATCTGGGTTGGAGAAGGGGTACAAAGAAGGGGTACAAACATTTATAACCGACCAAACCAGAATGGTAATTCCACTATTGCCATTGACATGCTCGGATAAGTACAGTTATGGTGACCTTAGCAAGGTGACATGCTAAATTCACAACCATAATTTGCAACATCGCTGTCATTGTCAGTGCCTGTCTGTCTGTTTGCATCCCTGCCCACAGACACCTGCTCGGAACGACAGAATGGCCAGTTGTTGGGTAGCAGACCCGTGTTGGGAGTTTTTTTGCAGAAGACAAATACAGTGATAGAGGCGGGACCGAGGGAAAGACATTGGACGGAAGCAACCGGACTCCGTGACACGTTCCATCACCTGCATGCTTGTTATGGGAAACACTGTGGGGGAGATGAATGGGAGGAGCTGGCAGATGGGGCTGTCCATCCCTCTTCAAAGGTCCTCTGAGTATATTGTCAACCCCCACCGTCTTACTGCCCGCGGGTTCTGGCCCTCCGCTGGGTGAGGGGAGTCAAACCCAGAAGAATCTCAACCTGGGACTGAGAAGATGATGAAGAACCTGACCAGAAGGTGATGCTGGAACCTGACCAGTGGCACTTCTGTGGAGGCTTTGAGGCATCCACTGAAACAGAAACCGTGAGGACAAAGAGCCCCAGGGTGATGCAACAAACCTCCATCAGATGATGACCCATTGAGCAGGCTGATATGTTGACACATTTCTATCATTCACACGGCACATCTGCTGAGTTGCCTTGCTCTACTTGAAGCCAAGCTAAGAAGGAGATGCCTTTGTGTGTGTGTCTGTTTGCGGTTGCGGTTGTGTGGGTGTAACCAAATGGTTAGGATGTAGCAGGTGCAGTATAAAGGGCCACAGTGGGTTAGTTGGTTGTTGCGTAATCAGAGCCCAGGTGAACCATGAAAAGGATGTTCTGATGAGCCCACTGCCAGTCCCAATGAGTTCACCTGGGCTCACGAGGCTCTGTAGAGTGGATGGCAAAAGGGCTGCTGACCTCAATATCTCCACTCAGATTAGCCAGTGATGGTTGGAAAGCGTCCCTTTTCATAGCAGCTGTCCAGCTGTAGCCCTCGAACGGCCTTAACTTCGGGGCCAAATGTATTTAGCCTCAAAGCTCGGAACCTGTTTAAATCTACGGAGGTCACAAAAGCCTTTTCTGTACCTAGAAACGTTTTGATTACCCCGCAGTAATCCGGAATAACGAATCATGAGCTTTTCAAAGTCATGCTAGGGCACTGTAAATTGAGTGCCACTGGCGAATTACGGTGCAGATTGATTTATAAAGATAATAACATTGTTTGGTTTAACACTGTTGTGATGTTAGTGGGGCTCTATTGTGTGAGGAACAGCTGCCATGGAAAAGTCAGATGAAGTAGATATCCTTTATAATGGATGCCCCTCTTCACATGTCTCTAAACATGGAATGCAAATTTTAATACCTAGCAAGGCTACAGTCAATGTCCTCAAGCATCAAGATACTATAGAGAGATACTATAGATTGATTCAGAAGTCTATCTTTGTTCCACATTTCAAAAATGGAATCTCTTATACAGTTAAACATGTTTTGTTTTGCCTTATCCAGTCAAGGTCTGTCTTTCAGGAAAACAAATAATTGTTTTTCACTCCATCCTATTAAATTCTCCCAATTAAGCTGTTTCTCTGTTGGCTTCTAACTGCATCCTCTCATTGCACTGTGGAAATTAAATCTGTGGTTTTGACTCCATTCTTCACCATCAAATCCTCAGTAGTGCAAATATGCTTTTCAAAGAGAATTCTCCAGTCAGACAAACCATGAACGCCGGTGCTTTAAACTGCATGCAGTATGTATGGTCGACTTCGCCCGGCACAGGGAAATCCCACAGGACTTATTTGGTTCAAAAATCCACAGCGTGTTTAGTGTGAAAAGGTTAGTGGTTTTTGAACAAAATAGCCTGGTTCAGGTGAATCTGTTGTTTACTGGTGCCTCCTTTAATGTGTGGTGACTTAAAGAACGGGCAAGATGTTCCTGATCAATGCGGTGTCATGATACTCTGAGCTGTGAAGAAAGGGAATCATAGGTAGTGACCGATTCGTCTGCGATGAATGTGTGGTTCCTGTACTGTGCACGGGTGCCATCCATCCCTTTTCACCTGGCACAACTCCAGCCATAACAGTAGACGCCTCAGTGGCAGGCAGGCAGGACATTCCCAGGTGGCACTTCCCTTACTGGAGGAATCGATTTTACCCACCGAAATCAATGTGGATGGGAGCTGTGGAACTGCAATGGGCGAGGGGGGGGAGAGGGGGGGGGCAGAAGAGGCTCAGGGAGAGAATGCCATGGGGAGGAAGGGGAAAGCAAGGGGCGGATCGGCTGACGGAGGGAGGGAGGGAGAGAGGGGGAAGCAGGACTGGAGTGAGGGAGGCGGGTTCCTCCGCGGGTTCTGCAGACGAGCTGCGGGGTGGAACCTTTCTCTTAGCCGGTGTGGAACAGCCCAGTGCTGTAGGTCCTGAATTATTAAACGCAACATATTGCAGCTGAGCAGGGGGCGAGAGGGAGGTTGGGGGGTCGGAGGGGGGTTGCGGGGGGAGTCTCGGATGTGTCTACTTTTAAACCGGGCCGCTGTGAGGAGGTGCTCAGAGGCTGGGTAAAAGGGGGGACAGAGGGGGTGATTTGGGAGGAAGGGGGAGCGGTCAGCAGTGGGAGGTTGAGCCTCCCTGGAGGTTTGAGAAGACAGGGTTAATTATGGAGGAAAGCTCCGGAAGCCAACTGCTTTGTTTCAACCAGCTGCTACTGCACCAGGGATTGAATGTATCTCGCCATGAGACAATTAACGAAACCAAGGGCTCAACCGTAGCTGACGACCCTTTTCAACCACACACTAAAGTGCAGTAGATGAACATTAGAGTACAAACACGCTGTTTCGATTTTTTTCAGAATGCCAGAGATTTGGAAAACTGCCATTGTTGCTCAAGTTTAGAAGTCTGCCTCTGAGTGGGACTTATTATTTCTAAGGACAGGTAACTATTCCAGGAGTCAGAATGGCATTGTTTGTGGCTTCAATGTCGTGCGATTTCAGTTTTTGTAAAAGCATATGCTAACTTCAGGGGGAAGCTGACGTGGAATGACCTAGAGACCTAAGGTTAGCCGGATAAGAGATCTCTGGCACTGATGCTGTGGCCAGGCAGATTTTTCCACTCACATTTCAATAATGGCTATTAAAACGAGCCTGGCTTTCTTCTCTGCTCTTCTTAAATGAGGTTTTCGGTATTGGTATATGACAGAGATGATCCTCCCCAATTCGATTGGACTCTCCAACCCACCCACTCCCCCATGCTGTCATCTCAGTTTCACACCAGAGTGTGTCTCTCACCCCTGGAAAGAGGGGAAAGGCAGACTTAATTACATTTCTTGTTAGCCACAAATGCTAACTATGCCTGTGAATGAGGAGGAGGTTACCCTGGGATTTAAAGGGCAGTTAGCTTGTAAGCCTAAAAGCAATTTATTTTGTGTTGATAACCTGATAGTTTCCCCTGGCCCAGGGGTTCATTACAAGTACAGCACTAGGGCCGATTACCAAAACAAAAGCTTTCTAGACAGCATTGTGTAATAGAG
>JACXGK010006280.1:18219-29499 GCA_016801125.1 Novumbra hubbsi
GCTTTATTGACTTGCTGTAATCAGTGTGGACTGATGTGAGATCAGCTGATAATGTGTAGCGGCTCGTGTCTCTCTGCTTTATTGACTTGCTGTAATCAGTGTGGACTGATGTGAGATCAGCTGATAATATGTAGTGGCTCGTGTCTCTCTGCTCAGCCTTCAACCCTCTGCCAACTAATCCACTCAGGCTCGGCTCGGTGCCCACAGCACAAATACCCACTGACATTTTGAAAAAAAGATTTTAAAATCAGGTCTGATGAAATAAACAGTAGGTTTTCTTTGGTAATGAATAAATATGGGGATTTCGGTGGAGAAGATTGTGTCTGACCCATGGCACTGGGACGTGGTTGTCATCCCTTGAGACTCTTCGTTTTACTAAAATGCTTATTATATCAGGTATTGTTTTTGAGGCAGAACCCACCAGAACCACTAACCCTACCTGGGCTCACCTCTACATCTCTACCTCATTCATTATTCATGACCCTTATTCTCACATTCCCTTGCATAACTTAAATAGTGTATCAGCAGGAAAATCTAATTGATTATACCTACAGATACGTACACGATGTTGTTTGGAAGTCATTATATTCCAAATGTTGATTTGATTTCAGCACATCAGTGAATAAAGACATTTGCATTTGAATTCCGATCCCGTTTGGGGTGTGTTTGGCATATCTTTATCTTCTCATTTTAGTCCTTAACAGGAATTAAAGGAATAGTTCAGGCAAGAGTGGTAAAGAGTAAGTGGTCTAAAATGATAGCAATCAGTTCAGCTAAATGTGAATAGCATTTTCATTTTGCACCCTGGTCTTGCAGTTTCTAGTGACAAGTTGATTGGGGTTTTATTTGCACTACTTCAAAACCTCCCCTCTTCACTAGCAAATTCTAACTTAGATTGTCTAGATTGTCTTATATTCTAGGTCTTAAATCAATGTCATGGCAAAAGTACTCATTACACTAATAAGTTGAGTTGATATCCAAAATTCATATGCATTTTTATTTATGTTATTCATCTATATGCTCTCTCTCATTGGATGTATTATATCACTAGGTTAAGGTATGTCATATTGTATAGTATAGGGATGTGTTTCTGACATGTTGAACCATTTGGCAATGAAAAAAGAGATGTTGTTAGATGTTGCTAAAAGCTTCACATCTATTTCTCTTTCTTAGAGTCTTGGAGAGAAAAAATAAGATATGGTTGGAATTTAGAGAGAGAATTTATGTTGAGAGAACAGAGGAGATCTGAAAGAGTTACGACATTTTACCTCAGTGTTGAGATGACAGAGGAGATTTGAAAGAGTTACACAATTAAACCTCTGTGTTCAGGAGACAGAGGAGATCTGAAAGAGTTACGAAAGTAAACCTCTGTGTTGATGAGACAAAGGAGATCTGAATGAGTTACACAAATAAACCTCCGTGTTAAGGAGACAGGAGATCTGAAAGAGTAACACAAATAAACCTCACGGTGTTAAGGAGACAGAGGAGATCTGACAGAGTTACATAATTTAACGTCCATTTTGAAGAGGCAGAGTTGAGGCACAGTTCAATTACTTGGAGGCCTTTGAAAAGACTGCATTAATATTCAACAACATTCTACAACATTTTCTTCAACGTCCAGACCAAATGAGATGAAAAGGCCTTTCTCATTCCACGGAAGATGATCTACAAAGTTCCTGTAACCGTAGGTAATCACGTGTGTTGATAGTGCAGTATATAATTTAACAACCAAAGAATCCTATATTGATCCATAAGCACCTGACCGTTTGTTATCTGTGGTCGACTCCGCTGAAGAGGGTCTCGTCAGGCCTGGTTGACTCCCTGATGTATCTGTTGTATCAGCCTGGTGCACAGTGCCCCTCCATGTGTCTCCTATCATTAATCACAAGCAGGCCTTCTGCAGCGCTGCGTATGTTTCTATCTGCTTCGACACGGAACAAGTTTATCTTCTGACATGCCGACTGCCCCTGAAAGCCGGGCTTGATAAACCAATCACTGGTAGTGAGACCAACGAAACCAAACAGACATGGGATGTCATCATGAGTCTGGATGGTTTCTTCCCTCCTATCCAAGGTCTTCTACCTGCTGTAAATACTGAGGGATTTTTCTTTAACTCTCCTTTAATGGATCAAAGGCTGGCCTTAAATACCTTTTCGCCCCTTCCCCCAACAGTTGACCCCCCCCCCCCATCTCGCCAGTGGTCATAGCTCTGGAATGTAAAGAGTCACACGTTCAAGCTTACCATGGTTCTGACCCGTTTCACCAGTGTGGAAGCCTCTCCTCTAACTGTGTCCTGGGGGGTGGGGGGATCCATGGATTCATTCTATGCTGGAATAAAGATGTAAGTGCCATTGTTTTATGATAGACAGTGCCCAGGCTAATGACTGGAATCTCTGTGGTATCTGATATCCTGCTAGTCCTATTCTGGGTTCTCTAGTAATCTGTTGTCCTGTTCTGGGTTCTCTAGTAATATGTTGTCCTGTTCTGGGTTCTCTAGTAATATGTTGTCCTGTTCTGGGTTTTCTAGTAATCTGTTGTCCTGTTCTGGGTTCTCTAGTAATATGTTGTCCTGTTCTGGGTTCTCTAGTAATCTGTTGTCCTGTTCTGGGTTCTCTATTAATCTGTTGTCCTGTTCTGGGTTCTCTAGTAATATGTTGTCCTGTTCTGGGTTCTTCAGTAATCTGTTGTCCTGTTCTGGGTTCTCTAGTAATCTGTTGTCCTGTTCTGGGTTCACTAGTAATCTGTTTTTCTGTTCTGGGTTCTGTAGTAAAATGTTATACAGTCTATCTGGTTCCCTGATTGTTCAGTAATCTCTTTTCCTGCTTGTTTTTTTCTGGGTTCTGCTACACTATGTCTTGTTCTGGGTTCTGTGGTGTTTTTACTTATGTGACAACATCTCTGGACCAGTCTGCTAGCATGGGTCCTGTGTTTGCCGGTCTGCCTTTCATCCCGGTCCAAAATACCACCCTATTCTCTAGGCCGCGACATCTGACCAGGGTTCATAAGGCACTACAGAGGAAATGGGAAGCTTTTGGGTAAGAGAGAGCCTCTATTTGGCAGACTGTGTTGGATGGCGTAGCACCAGACGGCCTAGGTAGTGAACACACCGTGGGCTCCCTTAGAGGACTGGTTGATGAAAGGACAGCCAGCAGATCCACTCCTTCTGGTTCTGCCTGTACTGCTCCCATAGCTAGCGGACCAGCTGTCAACGGGGCTGGGCCTGTCTGTTCCTCCCGTCCATTGGGCTCTCTCAGTCTCTCAGACCGCCCCGCGGGGGTCTATTGGCTGGTTTCGTTGTTTGCGTTGAACCGTCGCCAGCAGCAATGACTGAGGGGAAAAATGCTAGTTGGTACAGTTGTTTTAATGTAGCTCCACCCTGCCAGAACGCTGTACCGTCATGCGTTGTGGTTCTGCCTGTTGCCATGGTACCCCATGTCACGGACCCCTCTTTTAAGCCTTTTAGGACCCAGACCGGAGTGGACTTCTCATGACCACCATTGCGAGGGGGATCAAAGACGAAGTGAATCAAAGCACCGTTCGAGACAAACACTGTCTCCTCCGGCTCGACTCTCCCTCAGATCGCCCGTTTCCATGGTGATCCGCCTAGCGACAGGGCGACCCATGGGACTGTTATCGGACTGAAAACGAAACCCATCACAGAGGATACTTTGAAGACCCCAGCTTCCCAAGGACATGTGGAATATGCCAGTGTGGGGACAAATATGGGCCAGAAATATGAGCTTGACATGATACTTAATGACGGTCCCAGGAGACTCTGTCAAACTGTAAAATGTTAAATTAGCATAAGAATCTTTTATGGATAAGTCTTATTACTCACCTCTAACAGGCTCGTATTGAGATGAAATGTGAAATCATGAAATGTAAATCACTATAAATGTAAATGTTAAATGTAAGGGAATACATTGAATGTGTTCACAGACACCCTATGCATTCCAGACCTACCCTGGGTTGAATGATAGCTTTTCAGATTTGTACAGCTTGAGTTCAGAAATGTGTTCTGCCTGCTCCTAGCCACTTAATCATTCTGATCCATTCCATGGTTTTCTTTTAGGTGTGCCGAGAATTATAATTATATACGTTGTCAGTGTTTTGATGTTTCTCCCAAGTCTGAGAGAAAGGAGGAGATAAACAACTCTTACGTAACACGTGAATGTGTATATTTACATGGATATTGTCTGTAATTCATTTAGCTGTTATCATCCTTTGTCTTTGGTCTTCAGGCAGTTATGTCTTTTCTCTCTCTCTCTCCCCTCTAGCTGTTTCATTCATGAGACACAGCGCATCAGCCTTTGGATTTGCTGTGAGTTCCATTTATACGTATTAATTAGTGATAAAGGCATGGCGTTCATTTATTAACGCCTGCTGGGATCAGACGCATGTTATCTGCCATTGTTTCCATGGTAACAGCCGTGGAAGCTCAAGAACGCATCAGAATCCCGTCTGATAACAGAAAAGGTCCCCACAGATACTAGAGGCTCTAGAAGACATTTCAGGCACTTGATGCCGCCCATGTTTTCATGGAAAGTAACGTGACTGTTTACGCGTGTGCTTCCCCCTTATTGTTCATAACCCAAAGTCATTGTAGCTACAGTCTGTCGGGGTCACATGAGTGTTTACCGACAGCTGAGCTGAGGAAGCAGTGGAGGACGTCAATGGAACCACATGGGATAGATGTGTTTGTTAGGTGGGCGGGATCAGTGACATCGCTGTTCCATAAGTGTGGCTCGATTGGTTTGGCCCTGGGAAAAGAACATTTCAGAATCCCCCCTGCAAGGACAGCGTTTACGGAAATTCTACACCTTTTAAAGCAATTCTCTGCATCATTTTGATATGGTTCTAGTAGATCTAAAGTTTAGAACGAGAGCTTTCTTTTTCATCCCAAGAACACAATTTATTATGATTCTTATAAAATATAGTTTGGACTAGAGCACTTAAGTTGCCCACTTAAGCGTACCCCTAGCATGTACAGTACGTGTTTTCGATGGATCACCACCGGAGAGCTTATGCCATGTTGGCTGTCTTGACAGTTTGACGCCACGTTGGACGTGCTGTCTTCCATCATCGTGCTGTGGCGCTATAGCAACGCAGCGGCTGTCCATTCCGCCCACAGAGAGTACATGTGAGTATAACAGACATACAATTAACTTCATCTCATTAAGCATTTAGTTTGGTGGCAGTGTTCCCAGTTAAAATGTTCCCTGGACACCAGCATAACCACATTCCTCCCCTGTAGCCTACTGGTCTATTTAACTTGAACCGCCTTCTGTAATAATTACTCTTGAGTACAGGTTTAGGGAAAGGGGTTAACATTGAGGTTAGAATAAGGTTTAGGAAAATGGGTTAACATCAAGGTTATTACTAGGGTTGATATGTTATCTACTCTTTAGAGCAGCTAAACATGGATTACAAGAGTACAAGGCCACAGTATATTTTCCACAGTGTTACAGGGGTAAATCCTAGTTCAGATCTTGTTTCGACAGTCTTGTTCTGGCAGATACTTGCTCAGCACTGCAGTGGACACAATGAGAAAGGAAACCGTGTACCATCCATCTTATGCTTGTCTGCTGTAGGGGGGATGGGGGGTGGAGGTGTAGATGGAAGAAGACATTCATATTCCTCATTTGCTGAAGAAAAAATGAGAGATTAATGGGGATGTAATGGCAGAGGAAGCAACTCATTCTCCATTTTTCAGTCAGCTGTGAAACTGCTACAGGAACACATTTCCCATGCCGCTCTATGCAATGAATGTTTGTTAAAATAGCACTTTCAAACAATTCAGGACCTCTGGAGAGACAATACAGTTATTGTAGTGTATTATTTAAAATGCAAAACAATTATGCAAAACTGATTCGTTCAAAGTTGTATTATATTGGTTAATATTTTCCTGTGGATATGTTAATGATACGTACAATGGTACTATGTATGTGTCTGTCAACAGAGCGTGTGTGGTCCTTGGGGTGGTGTTCATACTGTCTTCCCTGTGCATTCTGGGAAAAGCCATCCATGATCTGGCCACCAAGCTGCTTCCAGAAGTGGTGAGACACACACAAACCATGTAACCATACCAACAACTAGAACTCGCAGATACAAACGTCCAATGTGCTTTTTGAATCAACATCGACATCTTTTATGTCTTGGCAAGTGTCTTTTTATAGCTCCATTTTATGCTTGTGGCATCAGAGATCTGCCTGTTCCTCTGTCTCTCAGTGGAAATAGCAACTTTTTCCAACTAGGTCCTTCAAATGGCCCATATCCTATTAGGGTATGACCATTAGGATTTTGGTTTGAAAGTAAACAAAACAAATCTGTCTCCATCCGTCAATAACTGATTTATCGCATTGGGAAGCAACACCTGTAATCAGTGGAACAGGATGGCTGTTATGTCTTCTAAGTGTGCTCCATGGCAACAGAGAGTCAACATCTGCTCTGCAGTGTACCTACTGGTTTAAGAACGACCAATTAGCAGCGCATTACCAAAGCTGAGTCCGCCCCACCCGGTGGAGCCCTGCGCCGTGTTGTCTGGATGGAGATGGAGAGGGAGAACACGGGGGGTGGGAGGGGGTCAAGTGTCGGCGTTGGAATGATGGATTGAGATAGAAAGGACTGTGGGTGAAGGCAGACAGGGAGATTCGTTGGAACCAGCAGCTCTGGCGTGTTGATCAAGGCAGCGAGTGCTCACGAGGACAGCCAAGTCCGGGGAGGGCCCATTAGCACATGCAAGCACTATCTAAAAATATCTACAATATTTTGGTTCTCTCTTACTTCTGTTCCTCATCTCTGGTCCGTAAACCTGTCAAATGCCTCTGCCGTTACTCAGATGTTAATGAGGCCCCAGAATCTTCTGTTCCAGTTTTAGTAGCTGCTGGTTGGCTGGTCGTTTAGTTTAGTGGCGGAAGGCCTGTGTGACTTGAGCTTATATAAGCCGGTTGGGGTGTGTTACTTTGTGAGTCTCATCTCCAGCTGGGGTGTGTTACTTTGTGAGTCTCATCTCCAGCTGGGGTGTGTTACTTTGTGAGTCTCATCTCCAGCTGGGGTGTGTAACTTTGTGAGTCTCATCTCCAGCTGGGGTGTGTTATTTTATGAGTCTCATCTCCAGCTGGGGTGTGTTACTTTGTGAGTCTCATCTCCAGCTGGAGTGTGTTACTTTGTGAGTCTCATCTCCAGCTGGAGTGTGTTACTTTGTGAGTCTCATCTCCAGCTGGGGTGTGTTACTTTGTGAGTCTCATCTCCAGCTGGGTTGTGTTACTTTGTGAGTCTCATCTCCAGCTGGAGTGTGTTACTTTGTGAGTCTCGACTCTGGTTGCAAACTGTTACTTTGTAAGCCGCCTCTCCAATTGATCGCAATACTCAGTTAGCTGGGTGAGCAGTGTCATTTTGGCCCATCTATACCGTGCCAAGTTGACCCATCTCCTGGGCGCTCCCATCGAACACACATGCTCTAGGGGTCTCCATCGTGCTAAAGGTGAGGCAATCCAGTAACCTGACAGGGCTGACTGACCTGAGAGCTAGATAGAAACAGTGAATGGTGGACAGGTCAAGTCTGAGGTCAAGGTTGGGTCGTACTGTGTACTGTAGTAATCGTAGGTGGTTGGTCCAAGGGGGGAGTGTGTCTGCCTTACTCACCCACAATGCCATTTGTTCATAATTGCCAATGAGTATGAAGGGATAGAGGGACTGGTTTCCCAGCTGCTGTGTGGGTGTGGACCTTTAATTTGAGGTAACGGAGGGCGGAAACATTACATGTGAAAAACATTTGGTCTCTCAGTCTCTATCATGGTTTCCCTCTCTCTCCCTCCCGAAACAGCCAGGCAGACATAATGCGTTTCCGTCTAGACACGCAAAGGAAAGATATATCCACATCAGATAGAGGAACACAACCGGTTTATTGTTCACTATTGATGGCAGACCGCAGATTTACTTGCTAAAGGCTACTGATGTGGGGAGTGAAAGAGAGCTGATGGTCCAGGCTGTATTTAACATTGTCCAGGCTGTATTTAACATGGTCCAGGCAGTATTTAACATGGTCCAGGCTGTAGAATGTTACAGTAGAGATGCAAGGCCGTGTTTTATGATTTAGATTAGGAGGCTCCACCCACTGCCCCTCATCTCCACAAGAGGAAGTCCAGGATGTTTTGGATATTCAAAAGGTCACACCTCATTTTTACTCCTCAACATTTGCTGGATGGTTGAACGCTACAGAGACAGCAGCCCCTTTAAGGAAGCTCAGACACAGACTGCAAATGACCAAAAAATGACACGCTTTGAATTCCTCCCGATATTCAGTACTCAGTGCTATAACCATATATAGACACCAAAGGTGAATTGCAATAGTCCCTCCCATTATCTGTAACATGATCCGTGACGAACCGTTTATTGAATCAGTGCAAAGTTGGTTTACTCCACGCTACTGTTTGCTGCCAGTCGCTTCAGTGTTTCACATACGGTATAAGGGAGTCATCAAGGGTCTGCGAAGCGACGTTTTATCACCGGTCTTCAAACGTAACGACCTTGTGCAGAAGCGGGGCATTTAGTCAGGCCCCTCGAGCCTCGCTATGCAATATTAATGCCACTGATGCTGAGGACGAGCACTGTGTAACCCTTTCACTCGCTGCGCGTTCACGGGTGTGCTCTCTCTACGTTCTTCTCTCTCCCCCAGGATGACTTCCTCTTCAGCGTGTCCATTGTCAGTGGGATAATGTGTGTCATCCTGGCCGTGCTGAAGTTCCTGCTGGGACGAGTGTTGACCAGCCGAGCCCTTATCACTGACGGTAGGCTGGGAAAGACTGAGTCACGTATACACGCACGCGCTGACGTTGCTGTTTCGTTCTCATGCTCTGTAGCTATTTCCCCACTGGATACATAGCATGGCAGGCGCTGCACTGGAGCACATGGATGAACTTCTGAGATATGGGTTTATGATTGTGCGATTTTTCGGGCTAACACATTTTTGGCAGTTACCAGAGACATTTGAATAACACGAGGCGTAGCGTTGACTAGATGGACGAAAGATATTTAATATAGTGTAGCTTTGTTTTTTATGCTATTGAAAAGTGACAGAAGATAACTCCAGGAGTCAGAAATGTTTGGCAGTCAGGTCAACTGCGTACACGAGCAGAGAAATTGGAATAATGTTATGGATTGAAATCAAATTATTATGTATTTAAACTTTAATTCTGATCTTATGTTTGTTGGTATTTGGGTGGATATATGTTTTCAATTATTTTGTCTTGGCAGCTGTTTCAGGTTGTTTAGAAGTGTTCTGTCACATCATTTGTGCAGACATAAGAGAGCTGCCAATAACTATTTCTTATTTTCAAAGAGGTGTCTAATCAAAAGGAATCAATCAGAAACATCCTTAGGTGTACCAAAAATAACAGTTTGGAACATAATTTTAAAAAGGAAAGCACTGGCTAGCTCCGCAATCTCAAATGAAGACCTCTGAAGTGGATGACTGAAGAACGCTCATCATAAAGAAACAACATGACAGTTGTCCCACAGATCATAAACAGAGGTCCTAGAGGAGGGTGTGGATCAGCCCCACACCACAGCCACCACCCTCTGCTTAAGACTCCACCAGCAAAAGTATTCCTACCAGTCCTAGCAGGACTTAACACATAAAGTCCCAGCATTCCTGCCAGGACTTAACACATAAAGTCCCAGCATTCCTGCCAGGACTTAACACATAAAGTCCCAGCATTCCTGCCAGGACTTAACACATAAAGTCCCAGCATTCCTGCCAGGACTTAACACATAAAGTCCCTGCATTCCTGCCAGGACTTAACACATAAAGTCCCTGCATTCCTAGGAGGACCTAACACAAAGTCCCAGCATTCCTACCAGGACCTAACACATAGTCCCAGTATTCCTACCAGGACCTAACACATAGTCCCAGTATTCCTACCAAGACCTAACACATAGTCCCAGTATTCCTACCAGGACCTAACACATAAAGTCCCAGTATTCCTACCAGGACCTAACACATAAAGTCCCAGCATTCCTAGCAGGACTTAACACATAAAGTCCCATTATTCCTACCATGACCTAACACATAAAGTCCCAGCATTCCTACCAGGACCTAACACATAAAGTCCCAGCATTCCTAGGAGGACCTAACACATAAAGTCCCAGCTTCTGGTGTGGTCAGTGGTCAGTCAGTAATTACGTGTGAAGGATATATGACCACGTAGTGCTTCAGTTACATTATACGACTCTGCCTTAATTACTACGGTGTCCAGTATTAGTTTGTCTTCTGAACCTGTCCTTCCTCCTGGGCTGTGATTGTTCTCTATAGCGTTTAACTCCATGGTGGGGGGCATCATGGGCTTCTCCATCCTCATCAGTGCTGAGGTGTTCAGACACTACCCAGACGTCTGGTATCTGGACGGGTCCATCGGCGTTGTCATCGGACTTGTCATCCTCGCCTACGGGATCAAGTAAGGCACCCCTGCTCACGCACGGCCAAACCAGACAGCGTGTGGTCACAGTTGAGGACAAACTGATTTATCAGACGAAAGAAGTGTTTGCTTCACACTGCGATGCTATTGGTTACAAAAACAAACCAGCCAGCTGTTTTTGTTCTACCTTTGACAGTAGCATTTAGGTCACTTTGCACAAATGTGCATTCCTAAATTTATTTTTACCAAAACAAAGTGGATACTGGCCTCCTCTTAGACAATCAAATTGATTGGCTACACCTCATGTTCTCAATGTTGTTGCTGCCATCAAGAGGACAGTGGTGGAAGTGTATCCTTCATAGTATGTCTGTCCAACTCCTCATTACAAAACCGCTCCCATACAACGGACTTCTGTCCAATGGCCACATCACGCACACACACACAGACCTTATCACCATTGTCCATCTACTGGAACACATATTGTGTAGACACTTGCAAGACAGACACCCATTTTCCATGGGAAAATTAAGACATTACCCTTTATCATCTAAAGATGCGACTATTTTAGCTATTCCGAGTTTAAACGCAAGTGGTTTTGATGACACGGGGCACATATCAGCACGTAGAACATAATGAACTCATTCTGAACCGTCTTTATGTCAAGTCTTGTGTTACACAATACATGTCCCACTTCTCCTGTCTGCAGGCTGCTACTAGATATGGTGCCCCGGGTGAAACAGACCAGGAACTACGAGCGCTTTGAGTGAGGTAACCATCAGACAGACGGGACGCACCCAGGACCAGGGTCAAAGCTGCTTCAACACCAACACCTCCCCTGCCCCCCCCCCCCCTCTCTCTCCCAAAC